>OMNW01011569.1:33633-51116 GCA_900303245.1 Selene dorsalis | reverse complement strand
CAAAAAAAAAAAAAAAAAATCTTCGCGCTAACTTCTCCTATACATCTTGTACACTATTATCAGCAGCTGCTGTCGACCGTTCCCAGGCCTGGCTGTGTGTTGATGCGCGCTGCAGCAGCAGTCCTTTTCATTAGGGGGGCTGCAGGAGAATTTAAAGCTCTGCATAATGAGGGTCTGACCAGCAGTGTGCATCGGCCACATTACATTTTAAAATATTACATTACAGCTCCTATTGGAAATATACATGCGATGTACAACCAGGACGTCAGGGTTAGGCCCGCGCTGTGCTGCTTCTGCCACCACAACTCCTGCAAGCATCAAGTTAGTGCGGACTGATCTTCATCCAAAGCACATAAAAGCCAAAGAGAAACTAGAGCTAGATGGTCAGCCTTGATATTTTCTCAGTGGGCACTTTTTTGACTATTTTTCCAATCATCAGTTCTGTGCCCCCAGTTTGCCCATTTTCAAACACTATAAATATACAGGAAGCGTTATAACCTCTAGCTGCAAGATTAAGCCTGGAGGTGCGGTCACGCTCCACATATGTAAAATAATAATGGCTGCAAATAAATACACCATGGAGTGTTTCCGTGTCAGTCAGACAGCATGGACATGTGCAGCCTCATAGGGATAATTTATTCTTAAAAAAAACAAAAGGCATTAATAGCATTAATTAGCATTCAGCCTATTTTGTTATTAATGTAGATGCTAAAGCATTTACAGCTTTGATGCAACATTACAGCCCCTCACAGAGGCATTATGGGTCATGAGAAGCAAATAGTTTTAGCTTTAGCCAGCTTAAACATTACATAAATTAGATATTTAACTGTTTGTTTAGTTTTTAGTTCATCAGTTATTAAAATTAAACATGTTAGGGCTCATTAAAATAAATGCCTTATCATTCTCCACTTCTAAGTACATATTGTAATAAATTAGTCTGAAAACGAGTGTTACTTTGATATAACTTGTTTGTCAGTATTACATGTCAAATTGACTTAAGATTCATTTTCCATTCACTGTATCACTAATATTATTATCATTATATTTTAAGTATGGGATGTTAGAAATCCATAACAGTTTATCCAGTTATTTTTTATTGAAGATATTAAACGTGCACAGAGGGCAGGATTTTTTAACAACTGAGCTGAAATATGAATATCCATAAAAAATGATTAACAAAGACTGTTTTTTTTTTGCTCATGTGGACAGAGTTGCCATTCTCTCTGACCTGGCAACATGTTACCTCTAGTTCCCCTGTTCTGATGTACACAAACAAATTACTGGTAGGAAGTACCTGTGATTTCCGGAAAAAGTGCTTTATTGCTTTCCCTAACTAAAAATGTTCCTAAAGTTTGGTTGTTAAGAGCAGTGAGTCACCAGTGAACAGACTTGTTGAGATGGAGGCTGTAAGCCATCCGCTCGTCATCTCATAAACACCCACCTCACGGCTGAGCGGAGACTAGCACGGACATCTGCAACAGTCCCGCTGAATGATGCCGTATAGCTACGACATATCATAGTTTAAATGGCCTCATCATTTCAGCAAATCCAGCCAGTTTCCCTCTCTCTTTTTGTCAAGTGACAGGACAGCTGATGGCAGAGAAGCTCCGCTACCTTTCAAGTTTCAGCCAGGCGCCGTCACATGCGACCGCACAACCAAGAAGAAAAAAGTCTGTCAGCAGTGATGTCAAAAGCTTCAATTTTTACAGAGCAATTAGGGGTTTCATCACAGCGGAGTGATGTCAGGATTCATTACGGCTCAGCAACAGCTAATTGCTTCAAGGTTAAAGTAACAGATCTGACGGCATTATATTTTAAGTGACAGACTCAAATTCTGGTGGTGTTTCATAGAGCACAGCGCTGACATTAAGGGAGTGTGCTCGGGAGGATGGGGGCTGAGAAGCAATTGAAATTACTGCACATTAGGACTGTGATTGGTTGGAGTTGCAGTGACTCTCTGAGGAACATAGGGACTGGTGTTAGGGTCTTCCTCTGTAAGGGGAAACAAAGGACAGCGTAGCATGCACTTTACAAACACCAGTTTCCTGGATTGTTTCTTGGCCCTCATGGTTGTAAATTATTGAGGCCATATGGAAAATGAATGAAAAGTCAAATTTCTGTTAGTATTTGCACCTGTCTAAACTACTCAGCACCTTTTCCTGCTTGTTGTGTCACCAAACTGATGCATGCAACCTACGAAGTAGTAACTGAGCCCACATCTCCTTGCAACCATTTGTTACAGGTTGATGTGATATGACAGGGGTCTCTCAGTTCTGTTCAATTTTGATTTTGTTCTGGTCTGAATGGTCACACTTGAGTATTTCACAAGAATGAAGTGAAGATGCAAGTATTTTTCTTATTTACTATTTGGCCAATGATTTTTCAATCCACTGCATTAATCTTGCAACCACCTGTAGGGGTCCTAACCCACAGGCTGGGAACATCTGGTGTGCATTACATCTGTGTGCACTTGCAATAACTATTTGGCAACTTGGGGGCAGGGGAAATGAGTTGCAAACACATTATTAGCTGTTATGGGAACAGATTAGCAAACAATTGTTTTTTTTGTTTTTCTTTAAATATTTAGCAGACATGTAGCCAAATTAGCATTTCTTCAGTCTTGTGCATCTGTGGTCATCTGGCAACTGAAAGTTCAAACATTTTTTATCTCTGTTTTTGGTCTCCACCAGTGTCTAAGGGAACATTATGCCCACCAAATGCTCCATTAGATTCAGTGGCAAGCAACTAACATTGACTGGGCACTGCTTGTCTGGTGCTGGGCAGCTGATGGGTTTTTAGAGTCAGGGTTCTACCATTGGTCAGCCAAATGCCAGCGCAATTAGTAGGAGTTTCCTCATTGGTTACTGTACTTTCAAAATGAGTTGGTTCCAAAGTCAACACATCTGTTGCATCTGTCACTAGACTTAAAGGGGTCTCTATCTAGATGGAGATATCCCCTTGATTTTTGAGTTTGATATGTATAATTAGTTATCACAATATTTTAGTACAGTGCTTTGTGATTGACTGTTTAAGTTAGTTATTACGTTATCCGTTAATCCAAACAACAATGGTCAACCATTCTTGTAACAATTTCAGAATAAAATCTCACTAGCATTTCAGTGGACAGAAACCCTTTATTGTTTAACAGGCCTTCACTGCGTTGCTGTCCTGAGTGTATTGGCTCATTTTCAGTTTCTGTTTTCATGCTATTCAGATCTGCTAGTCTCTTCAGTTTAGCAATTACCGTTGACTTCTCTCTCCCTCCCACTCCTCTGCTCCTTCTCTTACTCAGTGTTTTATGTTTAGATATTCAGCTGCCTCCTTTAGTGATAAAGGTATATGCAATAAATGCAGTTTATTTGCCACAATAGAAGAAAGGCTCAGTGAATCGAAAGTGTGACTGCGTTTCGCTGCGGCTCTATAGTAGCTGGAAAGCCACAGGACAGCTGACTGCCTGACTGTCTGCAACCATAGTCAAGTGCTAAGCTCAAAGTTCACAGCCATACACGATCCAGTCATGTACTAGGTTTTTAACTATTCCTGTTGACTACAAACCACTGCCTAGTTTGACCAAAAACAACACTGTGAGAGCCTTGAGACGCAACCAAACAGAAGAGTTGTAAGCTTGACAAAACACAATGAGCTCAAAGTTGTGGTAATGTACTGTAGATCTGCGTGCAGCTGTGGTCATTTCCTGACAGTTTATCTGAGCGGTTTTCACATAGAGTATATTAGTACTGTGATCTAATCCATTGTTAATACAGAATATTGATCACAGCAGCTTTAAGACAAAGGCAGCAGAGAGCTAAAGCTTTTGTCTGGGCTAAACTTGCACCCTCGTATTTAGGCCTTTTTTATAACTTAATGACCCAATTTAAGGGAGAAATCGAATGTATTTGAGGAAAATGAATTATAGATTGGGGCATCCATGCCAGAGAGCTGCTGGAGTCATTTCTTTTCAAATGAGCAGTTGTTTACCCTTGGCTTTTTTCTCCTTTTAAAGTAGAATACCTGATCCTTTGAACTGATTGTTTGTTTAACTGCTGCTGGGAATCAAGAATCCCTGAGGTCTGAGTAAGTGTTGATCTAAGGTTGGATTTGAAATAGCCTAATGAGGAACTCGTTGGATAATTAGTGATAGCTGGAATGCTTGTGGATAATTTGAGTGCTTCGCCACCCTGTACGAGCAAGACGATGGGGAGGAGGGCGGATGATGAAAGAACAGAAAGATCAGGGTTAATGAAAATTAGCATGTCAAGTTAGTCCTTACCTCTGTGTTTTTTTTTCTTTTCTTTTCTTTTTTTTAATCTTTTGTTCTTCTTAAGATGCGTTATTGTTGATGTAATGGAACAATTAGTGGCGTGGTTCATTGCAGGGATAAGGTGCTGGTGGCGAGGAAGGCTGCTGCTGCTGCTGCTGCTGCTGCTGATAGAACTGCAACTAACACTGTGGTAATTAGAGTCAGGGAGGTGTCTACTGGTGAGGTCCAGCAGGAAATGAGGAGGTGGCAGTGAGCCTATGGGGAGAAAAAGGCTGTGTCCCCCTTCTGTGCCCACTCGGTAGTCAGTGGGAGACCACAAACAAGAGCTGTGCCCAGTTCAAACAATCATACAAGTTTGGACTGGTCTGGACTAAACCACCAGCCATTCTGCTTCTGATAGTTTTCACAGCTGATCTGTCATGCATATGTGTGTAATTTTGAGTGTGAACAGACACTGCCATAGCTGTTAGTTAAGATTTCATCATTTATAAAGCAAAATCGTCATTTGTTGTTGAAGAAAAGAACACTTCTATTAAAGGCCAACAGTCTTTTATGTGTAATAAAGCAAAAATAACTCAGTGATTGCTCTAGAGATAGTGATCCGCGATATGATATTGTTGGTGAATACTGTGTAAACAACAATCAAGTCCGTGTTTGAAATGATAAATAATGTATACGGAAACAGCAGAAGAAATCTTGTCTAAACAGGAGCGGAGCCAGATTTGATTTTTACAATATGGCAAAGTGAGGGTGACATTAACCTCATTTCCATCACATTGTTTGTTTTTGTTTTGAATCACAGGAATAAGCAGTGAGCACTTGCTGGAAGTTGTGTTATGGCACAGTTAATTACATTTTTAAATTAAGGCTGTCTCCAGATCAACTTGGTGTAGAGTGACATTGAGAGCAACATTGGGTGTGAAGAGAAGGACTGATAGGAGTTTACAAGTACCTGCAACATGCAAGCACAGGCCTGCCGAGTGGTGAAATGTGATTAGGAGCTTGTGCTAAGCGCTGTCTGGCCCTCTCACCACTTTACCGCTGTGGGCTTCAGGCCAGTATGAAAGTTGTTGATTGGCACTGCGTTTCTAGATATTTCACAACCGTCTTCTCCTACAAGGATGGGGATGACTATTTCTAACACATGCATACGCAGACATATGTCTGCTTCTCATATGCATAAAGTGGTGAGAAACTCAAACATATGCATGTGCATAAACAGTCAGAATCGCTAAAAGTGTTGCTAAATGGATAAGGAAGGATTGGATCGCCAAGGGAGTGAGAGTGATACACTGAAACAATAGCTGTGTGTTTCCCTGGCAGTTGGAAATAAACAGAGCTTTTCCAGGGACAAAACTGGTCTTTCTCTGCATTAACTATGGGTATGGGCTTTTTATAAGGTTATTTTCCCCATAGCCACACAAAGCAGCTACCCCCCTAGTTGAAGCAATTTGCTGTTCACAATGCCTCAGCTTAACCAGCTAGGTCAGGTCAAGTTGACTCAGACAATAGGGACTTTAGTGTCTCACCCACAGCACAGAGTGTCGCAGAAACAAAGCAGCTCGCTGCAAGTGGAGCAAACATTTCATAAAGTCGTGGCCTCAGTCTATAAATGTCTTGTCTAATCTACCATTTCTCGTCAAGCAGACCTTTTATCCGTTTTTGGACTTTTCTTTGGGAAAAAAATCAATATTTGGCAATAGATTGTACAATATTATTCCCATTGCCAGATCCCTTTTAATAATTTTGATGCACATTATTGCACATAGTTGTTTTTACATTTGTATACAAAGCATTGGCTCCTATTCTTGTGTGCTTTGCCATTAAAGTGTTTGAGGACACAAAGGATGAAATAGCACAGGGTAATTCCATATTACTGTTTATCATTCATTCATTCGTTCATATGATGATATTAATTAATATACGATGATATGAATTATTAAATTGTGACTGCAGGCAAATGGTAATTAAAAATGAACAGTTTTTCATTTTTGAATATGTGAAACATTTTCATTTCTTTCTTGAATTTTGTGATACTGCTCTCAGATAGCCTGCCCAATCCTTTAATGAACGTAAAGAGGATTAGATATTAAATTATCAGCCAATAATGGATCAGTTGATTCGTCATTTATGAGGAACAACGTCAATATGTTGAGCTTCTCAAATGTGAATCTTAAATTTTTCTTTATTTCCCATGATAGTTAAATGAGTATTTTTGGACTGTTGATTCAACATATGACTCGGCAGGAATGTTCAGTTAACTGAGGAATTATTTGTCAAATTATTCAATAAAGAAAATAATCATTAGTTTCCGCCCTAAGGAGGATAAATGTCATGAGTTTCTAAAACCTACACAGACAGAAATAGTCTTTATTGTATGACCTTCAGGTTTTTTCAGCATGTATAGACAATGTAACATCATTAGAAGTTGCCATTTGCTGTCAGGTTTCCACTCCTCTGAAATGACTGGGGGAGAGACCCAATTACAAGAGAACATATGTGCGATAATAGGGAGATAATTGCAGGGTGTTCACAATACCCATTTTAAGACCCAGCAGCTAAGTCTCTGCTCAGCTGCTCTATGAAAAATACATTCAAGCCCAGGTAAGTATGAAATATAAACTAAAAGCACTCAAGTATTTCTATGATGCCTGAATGCAGACATTCAAAGAGAATTCCTTGAATCTGAGGCTGTATACGTTCAGTATATGTTGTCCATACTTCATGGACGTACCCATCAACACCAATGGGAATTCATATACAAAGGTCTCCAAGCGGCATACACAATGACTGCATATAGCGGGAGATGAACATCTGATTTGTCACATTTGAAACGCTAATGTTTAAACCAGAAGGAAGAGCACACTGTAATGTGTTCATTCATCTGCATAAACACCACCTGTCCCAGCACAGACAACTCCTCAAGCAGCGAAAGTTTAGTGGCAGCCTGTGTGCAAGCCAATCAGTAGGGGCCCAGCTGTGGTTTCACGAACCCGTAGCGTTTTCAAGTGTCAGAAAGCGCTCTGAGTACTGTTGGTGGTGCTAGAGAGAGAATACTTTCATTTCATGTCATCTGCCAGCGAGACGAATAGGCGACACGATAACAAAAAGAAAACAGGGTGTGCTATCACGATTGACATCCAAAGGTAATTTATGCTGGCCCTTTATTTACTCACGCAGCTTCCATATACACACTGAGAGTTGTTCTTGAAGGCTAATTTGGAGCATATTTGGCATATTGCAGGCCCTCTCTCCTTAAGAATTTCCATCATTTGTCTCAGGCATGAGCAATGTGTTATCAAAATCCAGAACAGCATTGATCACCTCGCCTTTTTTTTTTATTGTTATCATCCCTGGAACAGCTCCTTAGTGCCGAAGCTTTTGTTTGTTTTTCCTGTTGTTTTTTCTACACTGATACTAGAACAATACTGTCAGTTTCTGTCTTGACTCCTTTCCAAAAGTGGAATATGGCATGTTCCTCAAATCGTATCTGTAATGAAAAGGAAAGCTTGCCTCACATGACACCTCTTCAGCTGCATGGGAGGGACAAAGCTTGTAGTTTGTTTTGATGGTTAAAGAGGGGATGGCATATGGCATCGTAATTATTTGAATAAATTACCGTGGAGCACTGATAAATGAAACCGAAGTGCTGTCAGATCTTGATCAGGTTCCGTTTGTTTTTAAATGCACAATTCTTTTTAAGAAATACAACCACAATCCTCAGAAGCCTGCATTTTTTTTTTTAATTATACGTCATCTGGTCCCTTTGAATACAGTCACTTTTACTTGTTTTGTTAAATGCAATTCAGTTGCTAGTTACTGCTTTTTTGGGGGAGGATGTAATTCAGCAACTAGGAGGCTTGTATTTTTTTTTTAGACTTAAGTTTAGATTTCTTCACAATTGCACTTAAGGTAATGGTCACTTCTTCCAAGTAGTCCACTTTCAAGGGAAGCCTTTAAAGGCAGAATTGTGGTTAAGTCGACCACCAAAATCATACGACTGATCCACAGGGAAGAAAGGGCCAATTAGAGATGATTTGGCAAAATAGCTTTCGATTGCTTTCACTCTTGTATTATTTGGTGTTTTATGGACTTCAGCTGAGAGCAAAGGTGGACTCTCTGACAACCAGGAGAGGGGCTGCTGCCACGCTGCTCTTTCATCTAGCGTTGTGAGAGCAGAAGTGCCTGTGTGTTCGCCAACCACTTTAATCAACTTAATGCAATGGATACAGGCTGTTGTTATGAGCCTCTGTTCGGATTCAAAGAGGCCCACACGTGGACAACACTGTGGAAGCTTTTCCGTAGACCTCTGTGGCCAACAAGTGCTGTGTGGGTTAGAGATGGAGGCACATAAGATGGGGGTCATGGGACATGCAGACAACACTCAGACAACCTGTCTGCAAGGGCATGCTGGTTCCTCTCTTCCAGTCCTTCCATATCCACGTCTTTACAAGGGCTACACAGCACATCTGATATGAAATGTGGGTGATGGACCTTTGTTTAGTTCAAAGGTTCATACCTCTTTATTCCTTAGTCCCTTTGTGGATCCTTGGGCCTTGAAATATGTATAACTGTCCTTTTCATTCCAGCCATCTGAAGGGAAATCAAAGCTAGAAGATTCTGTGAGAATCAGTTTGAAATGGAGTGTCCATATGGTGTCATCATTTCTTAACCTGCTACCTAGCACAGAGCCACCATGACCTCCAGCACTGCTGATCACAAAGATATTTTCCAAATACATAACCATGTTTTTCAGATCAGTAGCCGTGAATGTTTTCAGGTAAAGTGGACAGACACAGTAAAGCGCTGTTTTTTCTTTTTCTTTGTTTCATTTCAGCCAGTTAAATATCATTAATAAACACTCTCATTGATTTTCATAATAAATATAGGCTACCATTTGCCATATTTTCTGTAAATTTTCTTTCTGCTGGATGCAACCTTGATTCCCAAATATACAAGCTGAATTTATCATTTTAAATTCTATCATGTGTGAGCACTTGATAACAAACGACAACTGATATTTGTCAAAGTGTCATCAAACTAAAGAAAGCTGACATGAATGGGTCAAGTAAACTGGCCAAGTGTGTACGAGTGAAATCAAAGACTTGAACCAGATATATATCACACTGTCACATAAACCTAAATTTTATGTATATCAATTCCCACTTTAAACACACTGCTAAAACACCCAATTTCTAGTTTATAATTACAGAAGCAAAGCACTTTTTCAATATTAAGAAATTAATTGTTGATTATGTAAGTTACTGTAGGACCCAAGAAAGAGTGTGATAGCACCTTCAGACTGCAAACAGTTGCACTTATGCTAATGCTATGCTAATCTCATTGGTGGTACACATAGTCAGGATGAGATGTGTCTGTTAGCTGTGGTGGTGAATGTATTGCATCCTACTAGAAAACACAGCACAGTGACATTTCCTGTCAACAGTGATAACCACTCTACGCTTAAAAACACCTTCATGGTTCAGCTAGATAGGCAACGTTAACAATGGCAACATTGCTAAAACCTTATGAATAGCAGCTACTTAGATGTAGCTACAGTTTGTAATGAGCTAGCTTGTCAGGCTATGTTAGCCATTCACTTCACAAACATCATTGCTGCAGCATCACTAGCATTAGCAATCACACTGAAATAAAAGCTGAATAAAGCTTTTCATTTCATTTATTGTCTCCTGATTTGTCTTTGATGCTTTAACATTTCATTATTGTTAACATTTCCTCTGCTTCTGCTAAGCTATTCCAATCACTAAGATACTGAACTGGACTAAGACTGTGTTTACATAGAGACAGCTACTAGCTTAATTACTGTCAAAACCCTGATTAAGACAATAGCTTCAATAGTTTCTTCATGTGGGTTACAGTAACCTGTTGTGATTGATTTGACAGATAATTTAACACAATTAAATTCTGGGAAAACGTGAATTAGCTACAGGCTATAGAAATAACAGGAAAATGGGTGGGATTATGGCAGTGTTTGCATTGTTAAATTTCAACATTTACCATGACAATTTGCTCTGAAAGATGAGATAGCAAAAAATGTACTTTCTCAGCTCAGCACAAAACCAATTTTTAAACACTTTTGTTTTTGCCTTACAATTTGAGCAAAAAGCAAAATGAAACCAATGGTTGAAAGTGATCCAGTCCTGGTAACAGCTAATGAGAATGAATGTATGTGGGATAGTGTGATTAAGGATTAAAAACTTATGTCACTTAGTAGAATAATTAGAGTCAATGTTGAACTACCTCTCTGGACTGTAAAAATATAGGAAATATGAATTATCTGATAACACCTGTGTCTATTGTCTGCTGTATGTAGTAAATTTAATTGAGTAGTGCAGAAGCATTACAAAAGGACAGTGAGAGAGAGACACACAGCCCTTCAAGGCATGACATTGTTTTTGACTTGGCAAAGTGCTGAGCTCAACAGCAGACCACTAACAAGGAGACAATCACCCCTGAAGGAAGGATGCATACAGAGAATGGCAGGAGGACTCTTCTTTAAAGGGAAAGTGGTGAGCACTCCCTGTCTGATACTCCTGTGGTTAGCTCCTCAGCCATAACAAAGGTCTAGTGGACGGTGATTTTCATACTCCGTTTCTCCTGCCTCATTTTATATTTGCACTGCGGTTCAGCATCGACATCAACATTAAGATTTCTCTTGAATATCAATAATTTAGCTTTTGCTTGGAGTTCATTTTCAAAGCACTCAGTCAGATGAAGAAAAACTGCATCAACTCGCTTTTATCTAACATTGAGAACAAACCAATCTAAGGCATTGATGTATTTCTCTGCTTTGTTGTCTGAATTGGAGTGTTGATCCCCGAGACACAGTCGAGGTTTTGTTTTTATCTTTGGATTAAGGAAGCATAGGTCTTTTTTAGATTGGGGAGAGCTCTCGCAGGGGTCAAATAACAGATTAATAGGTCCAGTAATGAGCTCCCTGGAGTGTCCAAGTCTCTCTGACTTCCCCAACCTCCATTATGTCCTTTTATGATAGATGGTGGCAAACATCATTCACACATCTCAAAGAAAAATAACTAGGATGCCATTTGTGTGAAGGAGAAACATCACATGTAGTGATATATTGTTCTGGTATGATGTTCTCTTTTGTATCTTTGTTTGTCATCCATGCTTAAACTGTCACTGCTGTCGGCTTTTGTTTGGTCCTCACAGCAACAGGAATGTTAACATGCCACTCTCGGTGTCTTGGAGGTGCTGAAAGGAACTTGGGTTTTGGATCTGGTGCATTCGTCTGCTTTGATCCAATCACACCCTTGATGCTCAGACCACACACTGGAAAATATGAATGACAAGACAAACCTGCCCATTCTGTCCTCACAACAAGCCACTAACTGCTCTATCAGCACAAATCACATTTCAACTACAGTGATGGAGTGAATCCAGATTCCTCACTTTTAAATTTCTTTTAGATATTGTGAAACGTAATTCATTTTTTTGGTAGTCACGGTAACTTTGTTAATCGCAGTCAAACTTAAACATGGCATCTCCACCTGTATTACAGTAAAACAAGACTCTTGTGGCGTCCTGTCTTTAACACGCTCTGTGACACCAGGGAACATAAATGTCAGCCATCAGCCACTGTTTACTGCAGAGCCACCTGCTGCCCATCACAAGAATTTGAGGTCCTGATGTGGGTCTCACATGGACGTAGCCTCCAAGAGCGACTTTAAAGAGGAATGATGCAGGATTTTTTACCTTAACTATGCTACATTTTTACCTTCATTAAACAGCTTCAGAGTAATTGTGATGGTTAGATAAATGACTTGTAACTTGTTACAGGGAGAATGGAGGCTCTCTGCCTTCCATGTAGCGTCTCTCGGCCAAAAACCAACCTTGCAAGATCAATGCCTCCAACCCAGTGTCCCAGCTCTCGTCTCTGCTGTACCACGACACAAACGCGCCCCGTAACCTGTAATCTCTTGTTTATGACGGATACAGCTACACAAGTATACACAACGTAAAATTGTATACTTAACTAAGAGAACATGCACTATATATCCTCCCTCTATGTAGTATTGTTGTTAAATATGTCAATGTTTTGTTGTCATTGTTGTAGTTTGCTTGTCTTTGCTGTTTGTATTTGTCAGGGTTTTTGATTTGTATGTATTACTGTCAAGTATAAATATTATAAGTATGAATAAAAAAAAAAAAGATGTACCGGAGAGCGCATATGGAGCCGAGACTTCAGAACATGCCAGTTTGTAATATCTGTTGGTTCTGTAAGGCTTTCTACGCTTCACTAGAATAGCCGTGGATCATGACTGGTATGTTTGCATCATGTTTAAATTGGTAATGGAATGTGAAATTAGTTCTACATGAAAACTGGTGGTCAGCATTGGACATTGGAAATCATGTCTAGTACAGATTTAATTTCAGGGACACTGGACAGTGGTTTCAATGCCATGTTTTCCCTCCCCCATTATAAAACAGAGTCATTAAACTGTGCTATTTTCAGATTAATAGATTTGAAACATTAAATTAATGGATACATTTTTACATAAAAATGAATCAGGAAATGTTACTTTGATGCTCTGGTATGCTGGTCTTCATTAAGACCTCTGAAAGGTAGAAATGTTGCAGGAGAACCAGAGTTTCACACCTACTTGCTCAGTCCCAATTTATGGTCAGCCTGCTCTCATCGCAAAATCTTTGATGAGCAGCAGGGAATGTTTAAAATCCTTAACAGTGTTGGCCTTGTCATCTCATGGCTGATTAATAAGTGTGGGGAGCAGAGCATAATCAGCTGCCAGAGCAGCTCCCCTGGTCAGATATCTCTGTCCACCATCATTAACTGACCTTACACGTGTAGAGAATAACCACAGGGGGAGGACAGACAGTACAGCAGTCACAGGAGACAGGTCTCAGGAGGTGATTACTTTATGCTACACCATGGAGTGATGCTAATGACCTCTGTGCTCTTGCATTAATGGCCTTTGCTGTCACATTATCATGTGGCAGAGGTGTATGAAGAGGTCCTCACCTCATGAAGACAGTTTAATCAGAAAAGGCTCAACTAATACTTGGAATAAGGTTTGATGTTTAGGACGTGCAGGGACGAGCAACTTTGATGATGGCATTGGATGAAAAACTTCAGTCACATGGTGATTCGTGTGATTATCTCAGGACCTGACTTGGTTTACATCAGTGTCTTATGATTGCCTCTATCTCTTATGATATGCCTGTAATAAGCAGAATTAACTCTTTAAATTAGGTTTTTGGGAAATATACGTGAAGTATATGTAAAAAGATTGATATTTGTCACATGTCTTTGAGTTTAACTGGAGTCAGAATGTAGTTTAGCCTAGCTTAGCATAAACACCAAAAGGCTTGCTCAGTCCAGTGTGGAAAATACAAACATGCAAAGAGGTGCTGTGCACAATTGTCTGACATCTTGACATGATATAACTATTTCTTGGTCATTAATAGATGCATTGGCAGTTTGCAGCTTGTCATTATGAGGTTGCCACAGCAGGGTGGATACGACACACTTACAATCCTTTCCTGTATCTGTCATGTGTTTCACCACCTAGTATCAGGTCTAAATCTGACCAGTGAACCTGGAAATTAAACACATGACACATTTTTACACAAGCTACAACTTATGTGTTAGAGATCTGGAAACACAAGTAATTTTTAGGGCTGCCCCCAGACCGAAGATTTTCTTGGTCAACCAGAAGTCACCATTTATATATTTGTATATATTGGGGAGCAACAAGACAGTTTGATTTCCAGGGCTGAGATAGACAGTTAAGTAATATTGTTAACAGTTTGCTACATTTCAGAGAAATACAAAGCAGTAATAATGAGCCTTTAAAATAGGCTATTATTTTTTACAAGCTCACGCACGAAGCCAGCCGCCTGTTAATGACACCTGTGGCAAAGCGGTAATGATTGTGATGTGTCAGAACAACCAGCCAGGAGAGGAGACTGAACATTAAACTGATTTTCAAGTATAACTGTAACATCTTATGACCTTGTAACAGGCTCAGCGACTGAAGAACTTAACTGTCTAACAACCAGGATATTGCAGGGACCTGCTGTGTAAAAAAAAAAAAAAAAAAAAACTGACAGTGAGTGAGTGTCACAACTTTGTGTAGCTGGCCCTTCAAATTAAATACACAGTTCAGTCATATAGATTTTGATTTAATTCTGACAAGGCTCCAAATGTTTTTTGGGGTTTTTTTGTTTATTTTTCTGCATCCAATCAACCAATGAAATTTAGGTTGACTGATGACTTCTTGGTCAACTAACCCTTGGTCGACTATTTGGGGGCAGCCCTAGTAATTTTGTTGGTTTTGATCTAGTTTCAGTGCTGCAGACTCAGATCAATTTAAGAAATAAATAAAAAGTAAAAAACTTCAATAATACTTGGTTCTTTGCATCAAAATTTGGTTACTTACTTATTTACTTGTTTAGGGAGGGAAAAAGAAATGATCTTGCGGTGCACTGAGCAGATACTAAGCTAGCAGATAAAAACAAGCGGCAAAATCCGGCACGCTGTTGTACTGTATCTAGTGTTTTATTGTTTGCATGTTTTTACATGAACAAGTGATCACGACCACACCCACTTAAAAGACAGGAGGTGTGCACCATTTTGTACACTGCTTCTGATGCGTCATGCTTCATAGCTTGCTACAATGCTTGCTAGTGCTACTGTGGCAACATGGGCCGTAGCTGTAAGGTTGGAACAGAAAAAGATAAAAGGAATAACTCTACAGTATGTGGTGTCCCCCGAAATAGCAAATGGTCATACTTAGTTTTTTTTTTTTTCATGTAAATGTAAAACTGAAGGCATGCACTGTGTGGGCGTCGGAGTGTATTTTCAGCCAGGCTAGCTAGCTGTTTCCTGCTGCAGCTCCATACTGGAGCTTCTGGCATGAGATGAATATAATTTTTCACATGTCTTTCTTGGTAAAAAAGGCAAATAAGCTTCCTGTTTATTTAGCTAATAGTTATGGGGGTTGTATACTTAAGTTTACAGGTTTCTGGTAAAGTAGAAGAAATACTTTTTTTTCCCCTAAACAAAGTCATCGAGAACAATGTGGGCCCTGCAAAAAGAGATGACAGTATGGCCGCTAGCAGGAGGAGGAGTATGTCATTCTTAATTCAGCAACAGCCTCTATTACAGCCTCAATACATCTCATACAGAGAGGCAAAGCTTTATGTATCTTAGGAGCCCGTTTCAGAGTGAAAAGAGCTGATTGACTTAGGGGCCCAACTTTTTTTTTCTATCAGTGAACCTCAGCTAGAGTGAATGCAAATCAAGGCAGGTGTATTAATGGACATCTCTCTCACTGTATGAGACGGGGGACTTAACGTCATGCTAAATTGTTTGTCTTGTGCTCTGGGTTGAGCTCTTCATTATATGGCTCTTGGAGGATTACTCTTGGATTTGGGCGATTCCTCTGACTCGCATTGCGAACAGTGAAAACAACAGTTAGGTGTGTATTGAAGCAGCATATGGGGAAATGAAACGGGGGTACAATATTAAGTAGTCAGATGTTGTTATTATCTAATTTTGTGTTTGTGTTTTAAGTTGTGTCTTTAATAAAGGTTTCCAAGAACCTCCTTGTGACGTTTCGCAGCTGTATTCAGTGTAACCCTTTTGTCTCAGTGACGACCCAACATTTCTGCCCCTATTCAGTCTCTGTTACAGACCATTGTCTCTGTTGTGGCTCACTATTCCTGTGTCAAGTGGGGCCATAACTTGTGTGTTTGCTTTGCCCCACCAATACTGATGTCAACACGCTTTGTCCCCGCTGTGCAGAGCCACAGCCTGAAGGCAAATGTGCTCATTCACAAGGTTGAGTGGACAACACTCTTTGGGCTCATGTATGCAATGTACACAACATACATCACTTTATATTTATATCAGCCTCTTCTTCTGCTGCAACCTCTTGTTGATGGTGTTGCCAACTTTTGCGTCAAACCTGTGATTTCCAGTTTGTTTTTTTTTCCGCGTTTTCTGTCATAATTCATGTGCTAAAGTGGGCTAACAGCTCGATGAATCCTTACTTTTTTTCACTCGACGAGCCAAACGGAGGGCATCGCTCCTTGGTATCCATTTCTCTATAGCAGACAGCAGTGGTTAAATGGCTGCTGTGTGATTCCTGCATCTTCAGCAGACCCAGGCCTGAAGGAAAAGTGTCGTCTTTGAATTCACTGCAGACACAGAGCTCTAGCCCCTTTCTCCTCTCAACTTCCCCCTTGAAGTTTTTTTCTTATAGCTGAAAAGGGAGCAGGATTGTGCTTAAAAAAAAAAAAAAGAAAAAGAAAAAAAGTGAGGGGGTTTTTAATCTGGGGAATGAGTGCTTTGCCATGCAGCCCAGCTCTAGAGAGAGTGCCAAGCAGGGCCAGGCAGTGTATTAATATTTAAATTCCAGTCCAGATAATCAATAGAAGGGGGTACTTCTGTGTGCTGTTACCCTCAGATGGGAAACGATAATAGGGAGAAAACCTGCTGATTAGCCTCCTTAGAAGCTCTCTTCTCTGTGTAGTGCTCAATACTTTAGGAGTGATTATAACCTATTGAGGCAGAAAACCTGATCGAATATAACCTCTTTTGAATTCCTTGTTCCCTCAATAGTGTGTCAAAAAGAGCATTCAGTGGTTCGTGTTCGCGTTCGTGCCTTTCTAAGTTATTCCCATTTCTTCTTTGCATATGGTGCGCACGAAAAAATTTCAGGCAGCCTTTATGTCATAATATAATGCTTTAATATGGCTGCCACTGCCATAACAGGCACCAAAAGGGAACTTATATTTTATTCTTCTTTTCAGTGTACATAAAAAAAATCCCAGCTTAGTCCTTTTTGTCTTTTGAATGCTTTGAACTCCTTTCAGCCTTTAGGGGGACTTTTTGTGCTGTGGACTGTGGTGTGCATTCACTGTAAAGGCACTCAATACCGCAATAAGACCACAAGCAAAACTGAGTGTCTTAAGCGGGACCACACATCTAAGGCATTTGCATAATTTAAGGAGGAGGGGGGAGAAAAGGCAAAAAACCAACCCTCTTCATTTAAGATGAGAATCGAGGCAACGCATACCTCTCTCGACCTATCGGGTTACTGCGTGTTTTGGTCAAAATGGCCCAGCAACAGCTGAGACACAAAGTCTTAGAATTTAAGCCTTTCAGGGCGAGATACGTCTTTTTGTGGAGTTAAGGTTTTAGCCACTTTACCACCTC
>OMNW01011569.1:0-30611 GCA_900303245.1 Selene dorsalis | reverse complement strand
CAGTGTGTGTGTGTGTGTGTGTGTGTGTGTGTGTGTGTGTGTGTGTGTGTGTATATCAGATGTGCTGACATAAGGCAAGAAGTCCTACATGCTTGCAGCTGTGACTATATCTTTGCAAGAGTTATAGTAAGTAAATAGTTTTCACTGTACAGAGGAGGTTTTACATTCAGTCTAAATCAATGAAATGACCGTAAGTTGTAAACTTTTCCTTTAGACCACAGCATCTCACCAGCTGTTAGTGTTGAAAATACTCCACTGCTTCTAAATGTCTCTCTCTTAATTGCTTTCAGTTGTTACCTGCATACCTTCAGTGGACACACACACTTACAATGTCTCATTCAGAATTATTTACAATATAAGGTAAATCATATTTAACAAATGACTCACAGTTAGCGAGACATGAAAGTGACAAGAGCTAGAGAAGTAATATCATGCATGCTATCAGCAGTGACCATCTCTGAGAGTGTACCACTGCTCAGGCTAACACTCATTAAAAACAGTCATGACGCTGCAGGGTGGAGGGTCATATTACAAGGTTGGGGATTATGCAGCTCCATCACTTTTAAATTGACAACACAAGTTACCCAGATCTATAATTATACTTCTCTTATCTGCTGTTACATTGGCTAATGATGGAGGAAACTTGAAGGCTTGTCTGGGTTAGTTTTAATGAGTCCCCTTTCTTTAAAGACCACAAAATGCCACCAATTTAAGTCCTGCCAATGCTCTCCATTTCAAGTTGAGAAACACCCGTGGAGAAGAAAGAAATCGTCTCGTTGACCGGCAGTGTCAGCAGTTAAGAAGCCAGCATGAGCCTGCTCATTCTCTGTGCCAGAGATCAGATTAGATTTTCATGAAATAAAAGTTTTCTGGCTCAAGATGATCACGGTGTCACTCAAACCTTTAATTAAAATGAAAATAGTCCATCCTTAAAAAAGACTGCATTGTGTTTTTAAAGGGAAACACCAGTGATTTGACAACCCAGATGTTCTCATTCATTGATAAGACATAAGGTATAATTGTGAACCACTCTGCAATATTAATAACTCTCTACTAAAGCTTGAAACCAGAGAGGTAATGAGGTACAACATTTAATCAGAACAAATGGGGTAACTCAGATTGGACTGGTGTGTCTTGCATGTCAGAGAGTGCCAGTCATGATGTCAGCTTTAAGATCTCTCTCTTCAACATTAGGGTTTCGGCTGTGCATGAGTATTTTTGAGCTCAGAAATGCAACATTTTTGACACTGAAATGATCCAAAGGATTTTGCCTGTGTGCAGGCTGTTGAGTTCCCATTGAACTTTTGTATTTTGTCTATCTTTTTCAAAAGTAAGACTTTTGTAGTCAACATCAGCACCACCAAATGATTTAAGTGCTAAAAAAAAATGGTGGAGCACTGTCCTGTACCCTGAGGTGCTGCTTTAGATGGTAATCATGGAGTCAAGTAAGAACCAGCAAACAGTTGGCAAGAGATCTCAAGCAAAACATTGTCTTGATACACAATATGATGCAGATTCTGTCACAACCAGAGGATCTCTTTTTCACATACTGAAATGAGTAAACAGCCTGTTAACTGTGGCTAATTTTATCATAATGCAACAGCATGATCTGTGCAGCAGACTACAGAAGGTCTAGTAATGAGTGTTGTTTTCATTAGCATTCAAAAATGTCCAAACTTCCAAACTTTTTGTAACTCTCTTAGATCAGTCTGTGCTTTGTAAGTTATAATGATAAGCATTGAAAAGCAGCTCACTTAGGTACATGACAAACAGTTCAGTTCTGGCAACAATATATTTTTTCATATATAGGTCTAAGTATTGTTTCATGTTTTGTGTGTGTCATAATGTTTTTGTATTATGTTTTCTGTTTTCTGATTATTTCATAGTGTGGTGAACGTGCAGGTCACAACTTGTCTACGGGAGCGTTCCGCAGTTGTTAGATTGTGTATTTGATGAGTTTTGAGGGACAGGGGACAGAGGACATCAGGTGTTCGCTGAGCAGCTCACGTCTCTGCCCCGCGGATCTCAAAACAACATGAACCAATAACTAAAGGTAATGAACCTACTTCTATGACTATAGGGATTATGGCAATAGGTGAATTTGCCAAAATGTTGAACTACTATTGAAGTTAGCATGCTCACCAACTAGCCTCTTGTCTTCTTGTCACTTTTGTCGCTGTCTTGTACTGAATCACCGTTACGCCCAATCCCCCCAGAAGAAGTAGTGCTATGAGGGTGTATTATTATCTATTCTATCTCTGTGTCTTATAATGTAATGATGGTTGGAGCTGTTGGCAAAACTGGTGTAAGTAAATAGCAGTAACAACTGGCTCCTTGAATTGAAATGAAAGTGATATGAGGATGATGATATTGAAATGTTATCCTAAGCTAGTGTAGGCCGCATCAGGTAAGCTGTGACAGTAAAATGTTCATGAAGGTCAGTTCAGTGTCCTTAATGAAGCAAATCTGGTTAATTGCTCATTTGACCATAATGCATCATCTTGAGAAGAGCCATGGTTCTCTTTGATGATGTGGCACACTTGTATAAAGACCGGTTAGTGGGGTAGTTGGGGTAGTGGGTGAGTTTTTACGGCAGTGAAAATATGCACTCTGAAACTGTAGGGGGAGCTCTGTAGAGAAAAAAGTGACCAAAACAGCGAAAAAGCGTCTGGACTGTAACCAATGTCACATGTGTATCACATTTATGTGACTGCACTGTACTTACCTTGATAGTATATTACAACTGACTATTAGTTAAAGTCCCAAAAAGAAACCAGTACACAAGCCCTAACTTTGGCTCAACCAAATTATAAGCACCTGTTTATCTTGTTGCACCTGACTCAAGTGATCACAAAGAGTTTTACTGAGTGTAACTAACACTCAAAAAGAAAAAAAAGTTGTAGTTCCTTAAATTAATGTGAAGAAACAGTTAGGAATGTGCTCTGAGCAGAGAGCGCAGCAAGCTCTATAGACAGACAGACAGAAGCATCTTTTTGAAAGCATTCAGTAAAAATTTAAACTGTATAAAGCTGAGTGAAGCTATCTGCATCAAATTCACCACCTGGACTCTTCATTTCTGTTTAATTCAAGAGAGCAGTAAAAACTGATTTACTACACACTGAGAGGCCTCTATATTCTTACAAATGCAAATTTTTCTCCAATGTATTTTTCTCTCCTGATTTAGTTTAGTGATCTTAAATGCTTATTTGGAAACAAATTAGTCATTCCAATGTGGGATTTGGCCCTGCTGCATTTCCTCTCTGAAGTTGCATTGGTATTCAGCTGTAACACCTGTTCACCCAGCCAAGGCTCTTCCACAGAAACAAGGTGTATTTGCTCTCCTTCCACACGCCCATTTGATTTGCTGCAGCGCCGTGTGATGATTGGATGCCAAGTGAGAAAGAGGAGGAAAAAAATTGTTTATCCACCAAGTTAAGTCGACTGGCAGGTGTTAGGACTACCAAAAAACAGAATTTAGATTTTCAGTGGGACTCATATTGCACTTGAAGCTCAAGTGGTATGATTGGATAGTGAATGATTTAATTTGCTGTCACAGTTGGTGTCCAATTTGCTCAGTAGCATTGAATTACACTGTTGAGCCTTATCACAAATTGACCTGAGACCTTTTTGTGTAATTGACAGGAAGATTTTGGTAAACATATTTCTCATTCAAAATGTGATACATCCCAAATCCAAAGAGTTCTCTGGACACCTGATGCTCACTTAACTCATCTTATTTCCTCTAACTGAAATCTAGCTTCACCTGTACAAATGGGGTGGACAAAATACCTGATACACCCCCAGTATGACACAATACAGTGAGATAGCATGAATCAATACATCTTTTAAACATACACTGAACAGTATAACCTTCATTCAAAGAAGGATTGAGCTCTTTGTATTAGATTACTCACTAGATTTACCACTGGTCTTGTTTTGACTATGTGAATATATTTTCCTCATGACCTGTCACCCCAGTGACTTGACAGTTGATGGAGAACTGACAGTGAAACCAAGACCCGCATAATCTCCTTTGTAAACACAGACACTCTGACCCAAGCTTTACATTTAATAATACTGATCAAGATCATTGTGTGTGTGTGTGTGTGTTTGTTTATATTTCTTTATTTACTTACTTATTTATTCATAATTCAAAAGTGAATCAGATTGCAGCATTTAAACACTAGACACTAACATAAAAAACTGTTGAATCACTGAGGTGCACATGTGTTTGTCTTCATGCATTACAAAAGTTAACGCAGAAGCGCAAGAAATTACATCAGCAAGAAGCAATTCATGCTCTTTCCCTAAAGCTAAAAAGCATAAGCGCAAGCAAGGTGATGCATAAGCTCCCTGTCTGAAGGGGTGCACAGTTGGTATTTTAATTTCAAATTAGCACAGAATTCATGGAAATTTCCTAGATGGTAACATAATAGAATTAATATAATATTGAGGTGTGATAATAGTTTGCAAAGGCTGTAGGTGTGAGGCCATTTTGGATTGAACTGTCAAATTACAGACACATACACCTCACTTTGAATCTGATGGTAACACCATCAGCAAATGAGCTAGAAAGTTGGTGTTTAAAATTGAAAAAAATCAAAATCAAAATTTCAAAAATCTTTAATGTTAAGTGTTGTTCCTCACAGCTATACTTGCATAATAATTTTAAGCATTCGTGATAGTCCAGAGGCATCATTATAGTAGAAAAACATAAATGGATGGTTATGTTTTCAAATCACAGCATTCCCTTTTTCTCCCAGATTCAAACAATGTAGGCTAGACAAAAACAAACAATGCACAGCTATTTGTTTTTTAGCTCCCGACCCCCCTCCCTTATCCGTCTCTACAGAAATGACAGGAGAAGTGCACATTTGTAGCTTGCAGGTAGTGGTTGGGGTACAGATTGAAGCTATGATATATGACATGTGTTGCAAGCAGTCTCTGTGTATCTCCCAAGGACCTGTCACAGCTCCAGCACAGGCAGTTAAAGGCTCTGTTATACACAGTTTAATCCTCCATTTAGGTCACAATTCGCTGCTAAAAACACAGCTTATTTACAGAAGACACTCCATTTATGTGTTAACATTACCACTGATAGACTAAAATGAGCTTTTGCCAGCTTTACCTTTTAGTATTTCCATGTTTTCTGGCAAATCCGTGCATTTAAATGAGAAAATGTCTGAGGAGGCAGAGGCTTCTCTCACTTTGTTTAGATAGATAGATAGAAATACTTTATTCATCCCAATGGGAAATTCATTATTTGTTATATAACAACATATATATCACATATATATTCATTCTTTGTTCTACTACAGCACAGTTTAATAAAGTTGCTACATTTATCCTCATGCTTTGATTTTTTCCAAAATGTTTTCTTTTCCAGACATAATACACATGTCCTTAAATATAGTCAATTATATATTAGCCCTGCGCAAATAAGTAATTGTTCTCTTTTACATTTAAAGGCTTCTGATGTTCCCCTCAGGTTTTTAGCCCCCAATCATGTGCTGATTAGGACAGCATTATTCACTCAAGGTTGTGTCATTGCTAGAAGCCAAACCAAGCACAAGCCTTGTCCAATAGACTTTACTTCAACGGTTAAATGTACATGCGCACAAGGTAAATTGCACTTTTATGAGCATATGAATACATTTTGTGCCATAACCACACGTAAAAATGAGCTTAAGAAAAATCTGATGCAAAAATATGATGAAAAAGCAAGACTGGCTGAAGGAATCGATCTGCTTGTGGTGTGTGTTTTTTAAAGGAATCAAATCAGGTCAAATCTAATTGAACACCCCACCTCATTTGAAGAAATATGATGCCCTACATGAATTGCGGGATGAGTCAAAAAGCAGATAGCAGCAGAGGTGGTTTTTTATGTTGCTTTCACCCTCTGGAAACTGCTGTGATGCTTAGCCAGATAATAGTCATAGTTTGACCAGAAATAGATCTCACACTAAGAAAACTGGGTTGATATTTTCCTTTAAGTGGAGCACTGAAGAAATGTGGGATCTTCTCTGTTGTGACATGGGGATGATGAGAGAGGCACATCCCCTGAAATGCAGTCTGAAGGTGTCTCTGTGCTTAGAGGACACAACGTGTATAAATGACATTCCACCGGGCTATATCCCTGCATTTTGCCGTTGTGACCTATGGGTTGGGGGTTGTGTGCCTCCGATCACAGCAACAGTCTGAGGGGGAATCTGTTAAGAGTACAGTAAAGGGAGCATGTCTTTCTCCAGAGCCTGCGGCCGCTGGTGCTGAGTAAGCCCATGCAGCAGAGGATGCCTGTGAATTAATACTCCTTGACAGTAAATGTCAACAGAATTTAAATTACACTGCCTGCTCTCTCTCATAAGCATGAGAATGTCTTTAACTTATATTGGGTGCCATGAACACGGCCACGGGAGCCTTTGGGGGAAATCTTATTTTGCACTTCAAGATGTCTCCGTGTTTGAAACCACCAGCTCAGTGTTTCTTGTCGCATATCTGAAACCAGCAGCAAATTCAGCAGGCATGCATGTGGCTAATTAGTTGAATTTAACCGCAATGATCATTAGCGTTGTAGACAGATCTGCTGTGATCTCAAACCAGCGCCCTCCCCTCTCCTGGTCAATGGAGCGTTTCACTGTTCATTAAAGGAAGACGTTGTGATGGAGCAGGCCCTGGCTGCCTGTGTTAGTGTTAAATCCCGTAGCAAGAGCGGCACCACAACATCTATATTAAGATGACATCTTCCTTAAAAACCCTGCTTTTTTCTCCCGCAGAACACTAGAGAAGTAGAAACATGGTGGAACATGCTATTTACGTAAACGCTATCAAAACAACACCATACTGGAGGTTGTAATGTGCCAGAGGCTCGTTTTAAATGGAAGTTGTTAGAAGTAAACCACAGCTTACATTGGTTCCACTGTCTTGTCATTAACACAAGAAACAAAAACACCTCTAATAGTGACATAGGCCCTGCTAATCTATGCTTAAATTGTGATCACACAAGTAGTATTATATCTACAAGAATAGAATAAGATGCTTACTAACTTTATTTTATCCCATTCTGGGAAATTAAAGCCTCACAAAAGTAAAATTAACACTATATTACAGTCTATTATGAAATAAACTGACCATAAATGGAGGGTGTTAAATTTTACAGCTTTAAATAATGTGTGTTTGAATTGTTGCAATCAGTAATGGTCATAACATTAATTATAACACATGAATAAAACAGTGACTTATTTAGGAAAGGAAAAGGTCTGAAAACCATCTCAAGTCTGTGTTTCGGGGGCTGGCACTAAAAAGTAACACAAATGTTGGCGGGCAGTGGCTACCCTGCAGTGACCCCTGAGACTGGACTTGTTTCAAAAAGAACACAGTTGACAGGCCAGCACTATCAATGAGCTGACCTCTCTGCAGCCCATGCCAGCAGGTATTTTTCCAATTGTGTGTTTTTTATCTTTTCTTCACCTTGCCACAATTTATTCCCGGTGTGTTAGAAACTGTTGAGGTATGAACTGTGGATTTCAGTGGTTGTCCTGCACCGGCACGAAGACGAATAATCCCATTTCCTGACATACGACGTAAAGAATGCTGTATGTGCGGTGCATCTGAAATAGTTATAACTTACAACATTTGTCATTTACACTGTGATGATCTTCATTTTTGTTTTCTGTTGGACTTAAAATGTTGTGTGTAATGATATTCTTTCAAAGTTACTACTACTTTAATAAGCAGTGAGGCTAACTAGTTAGCCTGCAGCTTCAGAGACTGACTTGAAGTGATTTATTTTGCATTGTGACAGGTTTGTGTTACAAATACATTGGTATTTAATATAGTGAGTACTCGATGATGCCATATATTCAGATTGACAGCAACTGTAGGGCACATTTTAGCTATCATATCTAATCTGAATGATCTCACAGGATTAGCTTGTGGTGTTTGCCATTTATATTTATACTTTGGTCTTTGTTTTCAGTTATATTTGAATCAGAATGTATAACACTATGTATAGTTAATCTATCCAAGGAACTAGTTTGGGTAAACCAGGAGACTAGTTAGTTTGTGATGCATATACATTGTGATTTACTACTATAGTGTAGCCTATTCACTCATTCATTCAATCAAGTAATCCATGTCCTCATCATCATCATAATCATCCTCATCACCAGCATCAGCACCATCTGTCTGCCTGTTGGACTGCAGGTTTCACATTTACCTTTAGTGTGAATTGCAAATGTTACTGAGTGTAAGCACAAAGTCAGATCTGAGACAGAGGAGAAATATTACATGTCAACAGCATGAAGTCACCTTTACCTGAATAGGCCTTAATAAGCTAATTGACCTTTTCCCATCACTGGCTCTTTCACTGCTGTCTGACGCCAAGAGGAAATGTTGAAAAGTGAGTGCATTTCTCCTTTTAGAGGGTACACGTGCAGAACTTTGTTTCTTTACTTAGCTTTTTAAGGATTTGAGTCTAATGAGCAGAGTCTCTCCCATCTGGGTGTTCAGGTTTCTTTCATCTCTAACCTTCCATATTAGATGTAAGGATACCTACCTACTGCCTCTCTTCCCTTTGTGTGCTGAGGAGACAGAGGGCTAATGTCTCCTTTCATTTATTTCCACAGTAATAGTATTGTGGTGTGCGAGAGCATAACATTTATTAAGCTATTTATAAAATGTAGTTGGAATATATACATGTCAGATGCTATTCTGTTGCAGTTGTTTTCTGTTGCCATGTGCTCCAGCAACATCCCAGACTGTTCAACACAGAGGCCACATTATAACCTATAAACATCAAAATTTTTACCGAGTCTCCCACTGCAGTTGTTTCATGAAATGCATTTGTGACACCCTTTGGTTTGAATTCCAAAGTGTATTTGTTTAATGCTCTTTAAAGCTTGTCTCTGTAAGTATTCACATCTGTCTTTGAATTTTCTATCCTACAGAATTGCGGTGCAAGAAATGTCAAGACGGATCTTGACTCCACCTCCGTCCCTACCCCCTCTAAAAACCACTTAGCCATGCTGAAGTGCACTTTGTCCGTAACTAGATATAAAGGCCCTTGTTTTGCTCCATTTGGAGAAGCCGCGATGTCCAAAGCATTAAGTGTAAAGCGCACATCTTCTTGTATATGTAATTTTCTGTGCAAATATGTGTTTTGTTTACAGAGGGGGAAAAGGTTCATTGGCAAACCAAGCATGAAGTGGAAAAAATATGATTCTGATAGAGCATGAGTGGTCAGTTAGAGATGTGTGCTTTCTTTTCTGTCTTCACTATCCTAAGGTCATTTCTTTTATTCTGTTAGCTCCACTTTCTACCCCATCCAGCCCTCAAACCCTGTTTTATCTCTTTAATTAAAGCCCTCACGAGCAGACACATAAGTTATAGAATTGGGTGTAAACAGGAGAATCGTGCCTGCAGTTTTGCATAATCTTTGACATCGGCCCTATGTACGCCCGAGCAATATCTGCGTCCGATCTTGGCCGTCCTTAAGACTGGAGGGCAAGAAGGAGATCCATACTTTGTAAAGTGCTACAAATTGAACGCCGTGGGGCAAGCTCTTCCGTGATGGAAGGGAAGAGCGTGTCCGAGCAGAGATGGCCGCTGAGACAAATTAGAGCACAATTTTCCAACTGTGTTACCATCATAAAGACAAACATAATAACTACAGCTGGAGTTGGGATGAATGTATTAGACAAATGTGACTTGCCGCCCTCACTGACAGTAAATGGGGAGGGGGGGCGTGAAACTTGTTCAAACAAAGCCGCCTCTGCTTGTACTATATTAGATATTCATATTTTTCATTAATTTTGATGTTTTAAAGCATTAGAAGTTGTAATTATAAAGAAACATTTAGACTTGAAGTAGAAACTGTAGCGTTCCCTTTAGGCCACACAGCATAACCATTTTATTCACAGTAATTAAACTTGCTCTACTCTTAAGCAGACACACATATCGCTTATAGCCCGTGGTGTTTTTGCTCTAAGGTTTATCCAGAGGGAAAAGCAGCCAACTTTCACACAACTGTGTTAGTACTCCTCTATTGTCTTTTTCCCCCCATTAAAAACCATAATATCCACCTTTAGGTATTATTCGTGGCCAAGGTATTTTCAAATTTTCTAGCATTGAATTTTCTAGCACTTTGTTACAGATGATGCTGCCCCCCCCCAACACACACACACACACACACACACACACACCCACCTCTCTTGCCTCTTGTTTCATTAGAGAGCTTCTCTTTGTGGGTTTTCCTTTCCACTCCGTGACGGCCTTATGGCTCAGACAAGAGAAGCAAAGAGAGCAAACACGCTGTGACAATCGTGTCCTCCTTTTTATTCAGGAGCTTTCACCATTGGCACGATGGTTGGCCAGGTTAATGTCTCCATACAGCATGTCAGCAGAAGCATCCTCTCCACTAGATGTGCACCGTGGTCTGACGGCCAGCACAGACCTGTTTGCTTGGAAACATCTCACTGCAGCAGAACCAGAGGAAATGTATGCTTCTTTTTAATTTTACACTATAATCGACGATATATGATTTGGAGAGAAGGTGAGAAAATGGGTGTTGTTTGTCAAGTGTTTACAACAACAGAAGTGAAATGGAATGCAAAGATAGTATTTTGACAGCATGGTTATTTTGGTGCTGTTTAATATACTTGCCAACTACCCATGGTCAGCTAATTTTATCATCCCTGTCTTTATGCAGGCCCTGATAAATTCACATCAGTGTCGCATGGACGAGTCCCATTTCTTATCTTCACAGCAAACGTGTGAATCATGGTGTGGCAAACCTTGTTAATCTGCCTGTTTACAGTTTGATGAGTGGTATCACACTATTCAGGGCACATGGGGAGAAGTGGAGCCTCTCCAGACTTCTGCACAGTCCTGTGTCATTTACTCCCTGCATGACAGAATATGTAAGCCACGCTTACTGGAGGGAGCAACAACTTCTGTTCGACTCGAGTGCATTTGGCTGTTTTGGACGGATGGTTTGACAAAGGCCAGCACTTCTCAAGCTGGCTGCACAAATACTCCCATTTAAGTATTTGCTTGATTTTAAAGGCACGAGGCTCTTTGTTTCTAAGCAAATGTGGCATGATGGTGTGCCACAAAGTGAGTCCATTTGCCTCGACCACTGGGCTTTCGCCTGACCATGCGCCTGAGATGAAGGGACATTTAGATCACATATGGAACAGAAGTGTTGTCACACAGAGTTGCTGTTCATGTGCTTTGCTGAATGTGAAATTGCATCCAATTTGAATGCAGTTGTTCTGCACTTCACGGAGTGTACAGTCAAGCTGAGCCAATACACCTGTTACTGTGACGTGACACTATTAAAATAATCACATTTCATTGAATAGACAGTTATGGAGCAGACTGATGTTTACATGAAAACTTAGTGGAGTATATATAGGCTACTTAAATTATACATACTTCAATTTGGTTTTTACATCTTTTGCTCCTTCATACTTCTATTCCACTTCATTCAATACAAATATTACTTTTCACATCATTACATTTATTGAACAGCTATTTATCACTTCTCAGAGTTAGCGATAGTGATCCCTTTAAAAATATAATGTGCATCAACAACAATGATCCCACCTCAATCGAAAATGCTAAATACAGGCCTTTTACTTGTTTTTATAGCATAATTTTGCTACTTAACAGAAGATCATTATATAAATACTTTACATCACTATCAATCACTGGTTATTTTGTTTCTGCTTCTAAAAGTTATTGTGTGAAAATGCAATAAAACACATATTCTTTAATTTCTAGATGGATCATTTTCCCTATGCTTTTGTATTAAAAGTGTTTCTTATTAAACCAGTCTCTTTAAAACATAGAAACTAGTGTTTAACTTTTAGTGTAAGTATATTTATCTCTCTCTCTCTCTCTCTCTCTCTGTATATGTATATATATATATATATATATATACATACACATGTACATTTGACCTGCATAAAGGAAATGTTATAACATACGACGGCAGTCAGATGCATCATTCTGGTGTGAGAGTACAAGCTCTCCACAGTCAGTGTGATATCTCAGGTCTTCAGTGGTCTGTGCCATGTGTGAGCTGTAAATAGAGAAATATATGCTGGGGCACAGTCTCCGAGATCCTCCATGATTAGGTTGCTTAACACTTTAGAGGATGCTTTGAAAGTGAGATTCCTCCTCTCTTTAACTCATTGTCACGTTGTTTTTCAGGTCTATAGATTCCGCCTCTAATCTGTTTAGCTGTACTTTGAATTTGGCTGCGTTGACATCTCTTTGCTTTAAGGCTGGGATTCCTTTTTCTCCCTGGTCGAATACCCTTTCACGTAACTTAATATGCCATTTTGGTCTCCCAGGGACAATAATTGAGTTTAGGCGAAGTTTAAATAGCTTAAAGGACAGGGAATACAGATGGGCATCTCTGTGATTAACAGACTCCAGCCCAAGGTCTCTGTGTCAGGCGCTGGATTAGGACATTACGAAGAGAATGACAGAGCTTTTTGGCACTTTATTCCCTCTCAATAACATTCTTTCACATATTAAGTTAATTCCACCCCTAGGTAGGGACTTTATCATGCAGAAGACCTTAATCCACTGTTGTTGAGTCCATCTCGCTCGAGCTTTGATGAAGCCCCCCTGCTTTTCTGTGGGTGCAGTGGGCCTTGGTAAGACAAAGCACCCGTGACAGAGACAATAAGATGCAGCTTGAACCACAACAAAAAAGAGGTTTCATCCATTGGAGTGGAGAGAAGAGGTGTTGTTGAAGCAAAAATGAGAAAGAAAACATCAAAGCAGAAAGGAAAAAGGAGACAAATTCACACAGGAGTGCCAGCACTTCTGATCAAGAAATGTATCACTATTAACACCGTGTGCGTTTATTAGGTGTAGAAGGCCCAGCCCCACTGATCTCTTGTATAGCACTTTATCTGAGGGTCACCTTTGACCCCCTGTTGAAAAGCCCCAGTTGATATGATGAGCGTAAGCTTTGGGTGTTCTTTTAGATCTCGTACTGGTACTATCCCAAATTGAAAAGGCGTGTTTGTGGTGCCAGCAGCCAATTTATCCTTTGGCTTCTGTCACTCTGCATGGGAAAAAAGATTAGTAGTCGGCCCCCCACCCCCTGTGAAATGACCACCAAGGGAAATTGAAAAGTCACAGAAAACACATTGGAAAGTTTTGTGCTTCTAATTGATTCGCTTAGCTGGTGTTCAACGGGAGGTTAAAGAAGTCTGAATGTTCATATCGTCAAAAAGAACAAGATGGATTTTAATGATTTCTTAAAAGAGAGAGAGAAACATAGATTCTGCAATTGTTTTCCACAGTATGGACACAGTAACAGAAAGCTGAGCAGAGCATATGAAGCATATGAGCAGTCCATTGACCACTCTATTGAAAACATCTCTGTTGCGCCCTGAATAGAATAATTAATTCAGTCACCTGTCTGAACTTAAGCTGTCCATTTGATTGTCAGTGGTGCTCAGAGTCTCTGAAGGTTTTGATCCTTCTAGCGCTAACAGATGGTTGTTGTGGCTCGGCCTGGGCTGGGAATTGCTCCTTAAGAGCAGACAGAGGGTTGGAGGGGGAAAATCCCCTGTTGCCATCCCTAAGAAGACCATAAGCTTGAGCAGAGAAAAAGAAAAGGCTTGCTACTGGTGCTAATTACCCAGAAACCACACAGAAAGTGCCCACTGTCACTAACTGAAGAGGTTCACATCCCTTCTTACACAGATAAAAGGCGTAGTACGAAAACATTTCGCAGGGGACAAAGAAGGGAAGATTACCATAATCTTTTGGTTTGTATCCCCTGTAAGCTGTCCGTGTGTCCTTTTCCCTCACTCTTTCTCTTTCCCCTGCTCCTCCACCCTTTCTCCCTCACTCTCCACTGCTCTCTCGTATCAGCTTGTCTAAAATCTGGTTTGAAGGAGCAGAAATGGTGGGAATTGGCTTTGCAGCCTAAGCCTGACAGTTGTGTTCTTCCCGCCTTCCTGTGATCATCCATGTCATTGGTGGGCTGCTGTTGGGGTAATCAGACAATGGCAGGCGAAACGAGGTGTCACTATGCTGACAGACCCCTCTTCATGTTATGTCATTGTTAATCCTCAGCCTTCAGCCCGCTCCCACTGCTGCTTTCATCCAAGCATTCTCCATGAAGGGGATAGAGGATAAATATGATGCCTTCATATTTCTACATATCAAAGCGCTCTCAAGCGGCTGTTTTCTCCCTAAGTGGTGAGGGATTGTACAGCACACAACTCGGAGTGAGAACTTTTTAAATGAGGACATCACAGCGGCTGCACTGCATTGGCTCCCCGACTGTCCCAGTCACAGGAAGCCTGGACCAAAGCCAGTCACACAGCCAGGAAAACAGCCACTTTAAAGGAGCTGCATAAACGCTGTCTTCTCTGGCTGCAGATCACCCCAGAGGTCTGATCGTTTTAGGATTGTGCTTGCCTTAGAGCACCTCTGCCACGCTCATTGGAGACTGTGATGAGGCATCAAGACATAGCGGAGGAAATGGTTTCAATTAAAGGCAGAGAGTGACGGGTGACTCTAAGAGTCCCCCATGTCTCTGTGAGAACAACAGGAAGTGTGAGTCTCCGGCAATCATTATCCAGTGCTTTTACAGCATCTAAAAGCTCAAAACATTCAGATTGATGGCAGAATGTGTGCTCAGTGTATAAGACATTCCATAAATGGCTCCATTTTCACTCTCGTGCTGTCTGCTTTTTTTGGCGTCTGAGTGGGTGGTGTTGAAATAATGACGGGGAACCTGCTAGTTTTGGTAAAATCTCAAGTTTATGAGCGATTACACTACTTCTCAGCAGTGTAGGGGGGAGCACTTTGCATTTTTCTCTCATGTCAGTGTGAACAAAGTGGCTATTTTCATTCAGGTATAACAGTCATTACATTTCCTCAACATACCCTTTAGATCAGTTGCTGTTTGGTTTTGAGATACGAGACTTGTTTCTGTTCACCTGCCTTAAACGCAGGTCACGGTTTTGTTTATCCTTAAAACAAACTTCCATTTGTGTCTTTTCAGAAGTGACACGCTCCACTAAAATACACTCAGCCTTTTCATTTCATTGTTGGGTTTGCCAAGCTCTGATTGCATTTGAAAGTGATGCCACAGGTCCGTTCCCATTGTGCACACTGTGCTGCGAGTCTGTGCCTCATTTCTCTGACAGCCTCAGTGTGAGACTGATGTTTCAGAAGGTAGACATGTGTGCTCCCTGTAACGCTGTGTTTACAGAGCCTCCCCACCAAGTCTCTGTTCACTGCATACATGGCACAGAAGGCCCAGATGAGATAACACAGTTTACTGATGCTCTTTCTAGTGGATGGCAGCAGCGAGGAAAAGGCAACCGGTGGACAGGCGACACAAAGGCACAAGTTACAAAAAAACAAAATCGGAAATAATATTCACAATTGTTATCACACTGACACATCATCATCATTATCACCAATTGTACTGTAGTAATCAGAATCACAAAGAGATAAAATCATTTTGCCATCATCACTAATAACAATTGGATAGGAAGCTATGTAATGATTTGATTTTCTGTGAGTTACAGAGTGAAAATAAAGTCAGATTGACATTAAAAACTACCAGCAGCTCTCGTTCATGCTCTGGCATCGTATACATCACAGGGCTCAGTGTCACCTCCATTGTCTCACTAAACTCTGTGATGTCATGGCAGGTTTGTATTCAATAAAACAAGATACAAAAAAAACATTAAGAAATATGAAGATTATCATAAAACTGAATAAAAATGAACCAAAAATAGTGTAATAATGTATTACAGTTTAAGTCAACCCAGGAAAGGAAAGGGCATCTTTATTTATTTTTATTTTTTTTTCATAATGACACTTTTAGAAAGTTTTGAAAGATGAAATGACTTCTCTTACAAAATTCACTAAACTTATTCTTTCAGCCTTACTGGTTTCAGTATGACCAGTATGGTGGCTAGTGTTATCAGACTTAACTGTAACTGACATGACTGAGTTACTAAGCTATGAAATTACTCTATACCATGTATGAGGGGCCACATCGTCTGGATGCTGCATTTGAACTGTGTGTGCATCACAGTAGTGGGACTAGGCTGTGTCATTACAGCAGCTCCTTCAATAGCCTCAAGTATCCCAAGATTCATCGCTTGCCGGTAATGAAAATTGTGTGGCGGCATACAACGCAGAGAGATTGTTGTACTGTGTTTTAGTATAGACCTTATAACTGACCTCATAATTATCTAAATCCTTATGTTTGTTTACCAGTTACAGGTTCCCATTGACACAGGGACTAGATCCTATGACAAAAGAAGTAGTCCCTCTACTGGCCACCTTCTTGTCATAGCGACTCACAGACTGCTACCAAATTTAGCCACTTAGCCACCTATCTTTAGACTAAGAATAAAAACAAAATCATTCCTGATTAACAAACAAACTGTCACTACAGTGGAGGCATTCATAACTAGTTCTTTTATTTAGCGCAACAGAGCAGGAGATGCTAAAAAGTTAGCCAGGTATGCAGCTAGCCCTCAGCCATGGGAGCTTTGATTGTGATCTTTTTTTACTTTTGGAGAGTTTTGGGAAAGACAAATTTTTTTATGAATAGCAAGATTATAGAGAATAGTTTTTTTCTATGTCTGACTGAGCTGGCAGGAACTATCTGGCTAGCTGACAGCCGCAGAACTTGCTAAAGGGGAAGGTTCTGGAGTGACCGCTTCAACGAGGGTCACGTGGCCGACATGCTAAAAAAGCTGTAGCACCCACGCAAAACAAGCTAATCTTTTCACTCAAACAATATATGTACTGGAGTGTCTTTTTTACTCATCAGATATTTTTCCAGCTAGCGCTCGAGGAGGATTACACCAGTGACCATTTCAAAGGCGCCGTTAACAAACTCCAACAGTGTGCTGTGTTGCATTCACTGATGTAGAGAAAAGGCACATTACGTATGCCCTGAAACAGCTTGTGTTGTAACGCAAGTCAAAATGATGGCAATCTTGTCTGGAAGAGGCAATAGGCTAGATGTGATCACACTGAGCCGAGCACATGTCTATTTACCCCCAAATTCCTGTTACAGTCAATCTGTATTTCTTATTTAACCTGACCCAGGTCATTTACAGGAGAAACAGAGGAGAGAGTGGGAATAGAAAAGAAACAGGAGATGTTGCATTTTTAATCTAGGACATTGGGTAGTAGATTTTTTTGACAACAAACAGCACTTACAGGCGTGTTACACACTCAGAGATTCTACCCCGGAGCCCTGTTGTTGAGAAGCTGGAGTGAAGTGCTGACCCTGAACCAGGCAGCTAAAGACATTTTTCATTAAGGCTTTCCTGTGTAACGTTAGCCTGTCACTGAATTCACAATACAAATCCCAAAACTTGGTTTAGAGAACCAGTCCTCCCAGGGTTGTCAGAGTTGTAATTATGCCTCGGAGTTAACCATCACTGGAGAGTCAAATCTCTAATTGTTTCTGAATTACCCACGGATCATTCTGGAAAACTGTAAAGGAAAGAAACTCTTTAAGAGGCATTGTGGGATTTCATGGCGTAAGTTGTTTAACCCTAAGCGAGAGTTGCTTGAAAAAGTCTACATATACACACCTAATGTATTTTTCATCCTTCCCAAACTGTAATGGGACTGAACAGAAGTTCAGTGTTTGGGAGCCATCTGAACTAATTACAATCACTATCCATAATTGAGAGGCAAATGCATGGAAAATCGCTCTACATCACATTTCATTTTAGTGACAAAGCTTTTCAGAGCAGCGGGTGACTTTTTCTGTGTCGTAGCTTACGCCTGGGTGGTGCAGAGCTTGATTCCGTGACAGAGTTTATTGAAATGATTTAGTCTGTAGCAGGCTGCGTCCAGGGATTTGCTGTCCAGAGGTGTTGGGTCTGGAGTTTGAGCGGCACTTCTTAGTGCTCCATATTCCTCTGTTCTCTTTGCCTTAACACGTCCTACTTGCTGGATATGGAGCCTTCTTTAATGGTTCCCTTTTAGTGAGCCGTTTTGAGGTTTTAGAATCAAATAATTTCTCATCATAACCTGTGTTCCCACTGTAGTGAATGCAGCATAGTTATTAGTCAATTGGTTTATAATCCTTTGTTAACTAAATGGATCCCGTGTATACAAATCCCCCCTCAGCTGGACCTGTGGCATGCTTTCTTTGTCTAAGCTCACACACCAAAAAAGGGAGATTTTAATTAATTCCCAAGAAGACAATAACCATGAGGAATATAGGTTGTGCACGTGGGTCACCAAATCTATCGCCACCAGATGGGATGTTTTTATTTGATGGTTCTTTTCTGCTAAACCACTTTGTTCGCATTGTGCAGCTGGTGAAAAGATTTAGATAACGCTTACTGCTCTGTTGCTTTGTAATCTTAGATTTGTGCGTCTGTGTTGGCCTAAATATGCTTTTTCTCCGGTGTGGCCGATGCTGCGCTCTTATGGAACCCTTGATCAAAGGATAATGCACAGACTGTCACTTGGCCTCCCTCAGCAGTTGGCAAGAGCACTCTGAATTATTCAAATGCATTCTCATGAATACTCGTGCAGCTTGCAACACTGTTGATGGCAAATAACACTTAACAAAATAGAGTAACATATCCTCCTCTCTAACTCTTACTCGACACAGTTGTGAGGACTGTGGTTTGTAAAGTTTGTAAAGGGTGAGTTGTCCATTCTTACACGACAAGTTTTACACTGTTGTTTTTGTTGCTCACTCTGCACTGTGGATCAGTGGTTTCCAGACTGGGGGTGAGGACTCTCCAAACAGATCATAGAGGAAATGAACAGTCACTGAACATGTTTACACAAATAATGTGCCTTGATATTGCTGAGGTATTTGTACTTTAATTTAGGCTTCTTCGTGCTGAAAATAAAAATGTAATAATAATTATTATTTTAATCTCATTTGTGCTGTCAGGTCTTTCACCTCTTTATACAAGGTTTTTGTATGATTGCTTCAAGTTTTTCAGTTTTGTGAGGACTGGGATCATGATTTGACACGGAGGGTAATGTGAGCTTAATCTGTCTGATACAACAATAACTGTTAGTGACCTTAAGTCAACACGGAGGATTGTGACACCTGCATCTGAGGTGACCTTTGACATGTGATGGCCTACAAGATGTTTTACATCCCACATGAAACAACTTGAAAAAGGGCAGGAAAAATATTACACAATATTTTACATAACAGTGGGTATTTTAGCATTTGATTTTATTTTATAGAAATGTGAATAATGTTTGTACTGTTAGATTTAAAATCTTTAAATGCATAAAACATTGTGTGAGTGCACTCGGTGTAGGTTCAAATGAAGAGAGAATCTGAATTATCCTGTTAGTGTAACACACATTGGTTGACGCATGTTTGGTGCCACTGTAAAATGGGAAAAAAGGAATTTGGGGCTAACCAACAGGGTTTCAGGACTGTGACTTGCCAGATTGTTTGTGTTTATCCTCTCAGAAAAAGGAAAGGTATTGATTTTGTGGGCACCCGATATCTCTTCTTTTGTTCTTAAGGTGAATTTTTGGAGCTGTGGTGCTAGCAGAGGTCAGTGGAGCCCAGAAAGATCGTGTGACCATGCACACGAGTGTCAGGTCATCTTTTCAAGCCTCCTCTGATCTTGGAGCCGTGTGCTCGTCCCACAGATAGGCCAGCTGAACGGATAAAGGTTGGATGAGCCGATGCATGAGGTGCTGTGGTTAGTAGAGCAAGGGGAAGTGTCTATCAGATGCAGTTTTGTGCAGGAAGATTAAATTTGTACTACTGCCTACTCTAAATGTAAGAACACTACCCTATCTCACATCAGCAGTGTAGCAGATTTATATAGCTTAGGGCTACACCATGTGGATTTGGCATTAAAATATAGCATGTGGGAGTTGTTTTTTTCTTTTCTTTTCTTTTATTTCTTTTTTTTAATGTACTGAGTAGTGACCTCTTGGAGAATCTAATTTGACTCCCAAATGCTGTAGTTAAGAGCAGTCCACTGAGTGTCAGCACTACTTATTAAAACTGCAGCTGACAGGTGGAGAAATGTCTATCTATCTATCTATCTATCTATCTATCTATCTATCTATCTATCTATCTATCTATCTATCTATCTATCTATCTATCTCTATATCTATCTATCTATTGGATACAGCCAATTACATTATATTTTTTATTCCTGGCTAATATTCTAATTAGTGTCATAAAATGTATGTGCAGTAATTAAGTGTTTTTTTTTCTGTGTTTGAAGCTAATCAAACAGCCTCTGTGACTCCTTCAGCGATCACACCTTGACTGACAGTCGCTGCTCCTCAGTTACTCGTCTTATCAGCCTCACTTTATATCATATTGTTGGAGAAGAGTGAAGGGGATGAATATTTCAGCAGCTGAGTGAGCATGTAGCACCAGCAGGGCTTCATACCATCTTGTTTGCACTTACTACAGCCATTAAGTTTACAAGCAGCATTTGTATTTATCACCAGGCCTGGATGGTTAGAAGCAATCAAAAACCAAACACAAGGAGAGAAATACAAGGTTCAGGTTGACATGTGAAGAAAAACTGAGGTGAAGTGCTGACATGCTGATGTCTTAGCAGATAACGCTTAAATCATTTTCCTCCAAAACTTCACTGGTAAGGGTTCAAAGAGATATAGCCATAATACAAATTTTTGGAGTAAGTAGTGGTGTTTGAAGTTATTTTATGGGATTTTGCTGTAAGGCCCAGAATTGATTTGCAGAAGGGATAAAAGGAAGATACTTTATCTTCGGAGCTTTGTCGGAAAAAGCTTAGCATCCATTGGTAGTTCCGCCAATATGCCTGCAGGGCATGGAGGTAGGGTGAGAGGGGGGTTGCTGGCATTGACATTATATACCAGAATGAATTGTGCTGAGTTTACACCTCCTGCTGCTTACGTTCTGCTCTTTCATAATCTTTCATGAACCATACAATGTTTTATTTAATGTCCTGGGTCAGAGAGAAACTTGAGAAAAAACATATTAATAATGAAACGCATAGTACTGGGGAGGGAAAGAAGAAGAAGAAGGAAAAAAAAAACTTGGTTTGAGGCTCCTCAGCAAACAGGTCAGAAGGACCTTTTGAAGTCTACTGCTTCAGTGCAGTCAATAGTTTAAGAACTTGTGTTATTTCTGAATGTAAGGCCAGCTTGGACTTTTCTCCTACCTGAAAATGCCAAATATCTCATCGCTGCTGCCCAGTGTCTCACTGCAGTCCTTGAAAGGCTATTCAAGCAGCCAAGAAAAAAAAAAAACTCAGTACCTCAGGTTGGTACTTGAGTGAAAACACTCCATGACCGAGAGATTATTCTGTAAATACTCCTTGGTTTCAAAAATGTAGAACCAGACTGTATTTGCAGTAACAAATACTATGTGATCCTGAAGGTTACTGTAACTCACAAAACCTCAGGGATATTCTAAATATGAGTGAAAATACAAAGTCAGACATGCATGTGCAGCGTATGTTAATATGTTCACATCATCCTCTGCTTGTTCTTGCTGCCCTTTGACATAAGCTATTGCTATCAGTACCAAAGGGAACAAACATATGCCATAGCCATAATGTCTGTATTCCCCGGTGAATCCTCATTTGCCGTCTGTTTAGATGTGTAAGGGAAGCCAGCTCTTGGCCTCTCTGTCTCTCAGGTCTTAATTGCTTAATTACAGTCATTATTTGAACTGGAAGAGAAATCACCTGGCACCCTCACACCACGCTGGCCTCAGTGAAATCAAAAAGGAAAAAAAGAGCTTTGAAAATTTTGAGTGGATGTTGCAGGGGTCTCTGGAGGATGAATGAAGATGCCTGGTGTGTGATCCACACATCCACACACACACAAGACAGGCCACATGCATATAGAGTACATTCACTTGCATGTATCTGGATTCCCCATGTCTCCGGGACATTTCAGCGCTATCAGATGAAAAAGCTTCATGTCAGAGTCCCAGTACCTTCAGAGGAAGGTCCAGAGGCTGTGTGACTTATTCATGACTCTCCTGGTGCTCTCGGTCCCGGGTCTGTGCTCTGTGCTCTAACCCGTGCTGGCTCACAGACCGGCTCTTTGCCTTTTCATATGCTGCAGCTCGCTCATCGTGTTTAAAAAGTAAACAGTTGGTTGCATCTGTGCTAATAATTTATGTGCAGGGAGAGAGGAAGGTGTTTATGTGGGGAAATGAGATGGCATTAACACCTGCCTCACTGTGGAATTAGCTCCTGTTAAGGTTTATGCAGCCTTCACCACACGTTTCACCTCGGATGTTTTTCACCATTTGCCTTTTTTTGTACACAGACCCTACGGTATCCTTCAGTGCAGTCACTTTTCTAATCTTTAGTTGTGAAAGAGACCAGCACTTAATGAAGAAGCAGGATGATACTGAGCATATGAGGCCAGGTCACATAACGCGCATTAAGACATAGAAGAGAAGAAAGACGCATTTGATATATTTGTTTTGATCCATTATTCAACAGTTTGGTCTTACTGTATTTGAAAATGTTTAATATTGGCCATGGCAACTTCCCAGGGCTCAAATTTATATCTTCAAATTGCTTGTTTTGTTCAAAAACACTCCAAATACCACAGAAATTCAATTTACAATGGTATAGTACTAAGAAAAGCACCTGCATCACATTTAGATAGCTGGATCAACCACATGTTTAGTATTATTACCCTAGCAGTGTTTCTCTATGGGCGGTAATGTGAGTCGGGCCCATGAGCATCAGCAGCAGTTGGAAGAATTGCAGGGAAGTCTGGTATTGTTATTCATGGTCCCTAAAAAGATGAATCCACAAATCTTTGGTTACCCCCTGTCTTTTCCTCTGGCACCAACAGCAGAATTTTCGCTTTACCAGTAAAATCTCCCAGTATTTTGCACAGCCAGTCTTGGCCCCAATAGGATGAATTCAAATGACTTTCGTGATTCCTTGACTTTTCCTCCTGTGCCAACATGAGGCTCACAGTTGTTCTCATCAATACACACATTCATGCTCTCAAGTTGGGTTATGATAACTTTTGAAAAATCTGATCGGTTAAAAATAAAACATTGGATTAGCTGTACAACAAATTAGCCAGCAGCCTCAGCTGCACTTTGTGCTTGGTGCTAATTAGCATGCTAACACACTGAAATCAGAATCAAAACAGTAGCCTACCTGCTAAACATGAGCATGCTAACATTCTCATTGTGAGAATGTTAGCATGCTCATGATAGCATTTGGCCCAATACTGTTCCTAAGGACATCCGAGCTAGCACAACTGTAGACTCTTTGTCTTGTTGCATAAACGTGACAAACAATTCATTTAATTTATTTCAAATTATTTAAATTGTTACAAACAGTGCTGCAGTGTAAAGCCAGTAGTTAACATTGAGCACATTTATTCACTAATAGTTCTGACTTTCTTCCATCCCACCTTTTTTCAACTTCATACTATACGACTACGTACATGATTTAGCATGACAGGTGTTACACTTACTATATGGCAGGAACACACTTCATCCATATCTAAATATATCCAGCTAATACCTCATAAAATAGTTCAGCCGTTTGCATCTTTCAAGATGCCACTTTAAGCTATTTCTTTCAGACTTGTTTTTAATCGTCCATGCTTAAATGCTAATTGCACATACCTGTCTCAAACACATTCTTTTTTTCCATTGTCAGGGGCTTTTTGTCATAGAAATATGTTACTAATGGCTTATGAATTAATAAGAAGCCAAACTGAATTAGACTTTCATGCAAGGTGATTGTAAAGAGCTTGAAAGCCCAAACATTTTATTCAGATTGCAGAATTTTCTGGACGAGTGGGTTCCTTTTTGCTGTGGCCTATAATGCATCCTTTGTCATCATCTCTCAGCAGTGATTTTGGCTGTGGGATGTTCTTGGTGTAATTTACTTACCCAAGCAGAGCCATTAATTTTCTATTATTGTGAAAAGATGATTCGTGTTTTGGAGGCTGTCTTGATTATTTATTTAGATACACAGCAGGGAAACATGAGGCAGTGGCTAATGGAATATAAAGTCACAGGCCTCATTCTGACATTTAACTACAGAAGCGGCACATGTGTTAATGTGTCCTCCCCAAGCACCTTAATTCGACTTGAAATTCCTAATGGAACTCGCTATCTGTGCTGGGCCTTTGAGACAGTGAGGGGGAGGGAGGGGGACACCAACTTAACACATAAATTCACTTGTCTGAGTCTTGGCTGCGCGTCTAGCGACTTAAATGCTCCACTGGTTGTATGTCTAGAGGGAAATGACAGCAGATAGTAGCATTTTCACTTGCACTGTTGCCTCCTGTCCTGGTTTTCCTACAGTGACATGATCTTTGCCTTACTAAATCACACATATTCATATTTGCACAGTGCTCTTTTTATATGAAAACATCTGAGGAATTAATGGAGGAACTTTTTAATAAAATATAACTATTGCCTTCTGATAAGGCACCCCTCATAAATGTAAATGTCTAGTAAGTTTAATGGTTAATAAAGTGTTTATTAATGTTTTAAAGATTAGGTTCAAGCCCTTCTTAAGGACACCTTTTGCAATATCAAAAAATCTCTCTGTATCATTTATAGACATGTGTGGTAATGAATACTTAGATTATTCATGTTCAAATACCCTTTTGTGTCTTCAGTTAACAGTAGTAATACATCATTAAAGGACTAGTTTGGCATTTTCTACTACTAGATGGCAAGGTCAATACCAGTCTTACCACAGGCTATAGGCAGCAGCTGATTAGCTTAGCTTAGCTTAGCATAAAGACTGAAAACTAGGAGCTCTGCTTTGTATAAATGGAGACAAATTTGTATCAGGACACCTCAAAATGTATGTTATTTAATCTGCACAAAAACAATCTTTTGTGGTTTAACAATGATGCCGAGACTGTTAGCTTGGCCTTGCAAAAACTACACATGTGAAAGCTTTTCTTAGAATCAAAGTGGCCCAGTGATTGTTGTCTTCTTGGTGCAAGCAGGAACGGCAGTCATAAAAACGTGCCATTGAACCAACTATGTCTGCAACATAATAACTATATATTTGGTTTACACCTGACGTGAGATACGACATTTACGAGTGTACCAGCAGCAGGCGCACTAGAACTTTATTAATAGTTATAATAGAGTCATAAATTGTAAAGGTGTAAACCTTTTAAAAAGAGTGCAATCAATATTTGGTTTAGAGTCCTGAAGGGTGAAAAGTTGAACAAAATGCTGCCACACTTTAATGAAACTCTGCTGAGTGGCCAAAAATCTTTGCCTGATGCGCTGGCTGTGAATCACTGCCTTGACGCTCAATTGTTATTACAGTTAATGACAGCATCTCATCTGAATGACTAATGTGATGAAGTGGTATGACTCTTCCCTTTTTGGCTTTTCTCCAGTGCGGTGGCCAGACTCCGTCAGGCTCTCTCACTTGACTGCAAAGGACATCTAGCGGTTTCCACTGCTTCACTCTACAGCCTGCACAGCCTCACAGCCACAGAGCCGTGTGAGGTAAGACCTGAAGAGAGTGATATCCTGATCAGGAACGACTATGTTCTTCAAGGATGAAAATAGCTGTTAATTAAACAGTGTCTTTTAGAATAAAGCCAATAGAAAATGATCTCATAAAAGATGTGATGGGACAGAGAGCTGACTGACACAGTTGTAATCTCAGTATGAACGCAGTGCAGGCGGCCGGATAATTAAAGAGACGAAGTAGTAAGGACATGGCTATTAGCAGGTTAATTAGGCAATAATGAAAGAGATACCTCAGGTTACTGTGGGCTTTAGCACAATATGATTCCTCACAGTATCATATAAGGTGGGTGTTAAATTTAATCCGTGCATATTAATAGAGAACGGCATACCTTCCAGTCAGTTATTGCCAAAAGAGTTCACCTGCTCTGCACAGTCACAAATGGAGAATTCAGAATAGATTCTGTTCAGTGCCTGTCCACTCTGATTAGTTTGATGAAGCTTACAAAGCTTTTAGGGGGGATATTTGCAAATTTAGCAGGTGGCACATATCATTCATGGGCCTGCTTATTAAAGAGATTGAAGTGTTTCATTTAATGAGTAATTCATTTCCTGCTACTTTTTGACCCACTTTGACAGAAGCAGAGGCACAACATCTATCCTTCTCTTAAAAAAGCCACTTAATGGTAGTTTCATAACCCTGAGTGTGGTACTGGTCTCTGTTTGACACCGCCTTCATCTTTGATTAAATATTCCATTTCATTATAAATCAGCTTGTGTTGTGATCGAGTGATTTCAGAGCATTTACAGCCTGCTGTTGCAGCGAAGTGGTGTTGCAGGTGTTAGAAGTCAGGGAGCGGGTGAGGTCAGAGGTCAGTGTCCGGCATTATCCTCCTCAGGTTAGACTGACAGCCAAACCATGCACTTCATCCACCCCCTCTAATTGACTTACAAATGCTGCAGTGCTTTTGGTGTCAAGTAACTCACAGCATTAAGTATGGCTGTAAAGTCAATATGACTTTATTAGTGGCCAGGTCTCCATTGACAGGCCCTACTTGCACTCTTGACCTCAGCTAACTGTGATCTACTGTCCAGAGACTGCTCTTCTCTTTGCTTCGAACCTTCGTCTCTCTCTCTCTTACTCTGTCATTATCCCACCTCTCAATGATCATGTCACCCTCTGACTCCAAATCCCGGAAGAGTGCAGGCAGCCAGGAAATTCAACACTGTGGCTTCCCTTTTTAGGAGTCTATCAGTAAACCACCGCTAATCCACAAATCCAACCTTGGATTTGAGCCGCTGAGTCTGAAGGGAAAGTAATTGGGTTGTTGCTAATAATTGGATTTTCTGCTGCTTGGTTTAAAAAAGAAAAAAAAAAACATAACAACCAATGTCCAGGCAAGAACAAGCCTTCACCCCCTTAAGCTTCAGTTCATAGGTCGAGGCCGCCCCCAGGTTGCACATATAAAATGATTAACATTTAAAATCTGTTTTCAGCTTCTGTATTTTAAATAGCTCAGTTTGAAAGCTCTAATTATGCCTTAAGTCCTCATTATATGACCTGTGAGGGTCTTTAATTAAAAAAAAAAGGCATTCAATGCCTTTACTTTACAGCTCACCAGCTGGGAGAAAAAAAGGTTAGGCAAGGACGAGAATCCACAGACACATACAGAAATGTTTGAAGTTGAGGGTGTGTTCACTAAAGCTCTTCCAGCTCAAAGCATTTCCTTAAATCTCTTTAAGGGAATTTTCTTTTAATTGCTGTGTTCACTTGTTTTATAAAAGCAGGTGACCTGCTGTGACTCTGTGGATTTATGAATGTGAGCATTTAAACAAAAGGTGTGTGGACAAACCTGTACAGTGCTGGAATGTAACGCAGTGGACTCTTCTACACTACACTCTAGTAAACTGTTGTACTTTTCTTACTGTGCTGCTTTTGTCTGACAGCTGCACATACCTGTTACTACAATTTATAATTTCACACCCGGAAAGATGATGAACTCACACATTAAGTAGTTAAAACCTATTTGTGTAACTCTTTTATTTTCAAGACCTGTAGTATACTCAGTTTAGTAAATAAGAATATTTCCAGTGGAAACCACCTTCTAATTAATTCCTAGTTATTTTCTCAATCTTAAAAAAGTACAGTAGTAAAAGTACACCAACATCTAAATAAAGTAGGCTATCAAAACTAAAATTACTCTATAAGAAACCCGACCCTGTGTGTAATTATTATTCATTTGATTTATGTGCAGCAACATTTTATTATTGAGGCACATTGAGGTGAGGCGGCTTTTTTTTACTATGCATAATCCATCCACCGAAATGTTGTTGAGTTGACGTGTGACATGAGTGTATACTGAAATACTCAAGTTAAGTACCTAAAATAGCACTGCAGTGTATAAAATATTGCTGAAATACTCACTTTTATTGGCTGGCTGTTCTTGCGTGGTTCTTGTGGACATGTTAACAACTGCCGCCATTGTCCAACTTTTTAATGAATTTGTTTTGACTGCAGGTTTTCTGTGAGATAAAAGGCAAAAGAGTGACCAGTATTATTGTGGCTGTTGAGAAAAGGTGCCTGGAAGTCTCACTTTTAGAAGCTGTATTCATGGGCTGGATGAAAAAGTCTCAAGGAAGCCATGGGCTGCTACGGAAATGAGCAGTGTACCACATGTTGGGTCTGCGGATAGGCCAGGGGAACAACATTGTACCCCATCGTGACTTTGAGTTCCCAGCCCAGATTATAGGGAGGGGGTGAACTTCACCTTGTTTTAAGGGAACAGTGGAGGTGCTTGCTGCACTCTCCTGCAGCTTACCACCACCCTGGATGATACAGTGAAGCCATCCTGATTGTTTTCCCTCGTGAAGCCATTAGATCTAGAGACATGCTGGCTTCACAATGCGCTGCTCTAACCACCAACATCTACCAAACACATTCTCTATACAGCGAATACATAGGCTCCTACAAATGTTATTATACTGTAGATCCCTGCTGGCTCCACAGAAACTCACTTTTGTGTTGGGAAAACATGGATACACTGCTGTCAAGCACAGAAAGGCAGAAAGAGTGCAAGATTTCGTTCTCGTGCATAATTTTACTAGTTGGATTTTTGAGAATGTTGGAAATGCTTGCTGTTCTCTGTTCTATACAAATGAGCTCTACACTAAGTTAGCGTTGTTGGTGTTGACTTGTGTAAGTGAGGATGTATGGATGAAAGTTAGTTAATTACAGTACATTAATGAATCACATTACAGTGTGATTCATCTATTGCACTAACACAGATGTTACAAATATTACCATACCTGTAGGGACATGGGCCAATACATATGGTCATGGTAATAAATACACAGAGAGTTGTGTATCCTCTCAGTAATGCTCCATTCATTGTATTGTGTACAAAACCGTCACCGTATAAATGAAATGTAAACGTAAAGAGCATCAGAAACAACATCCTCTGCACAGCACCTGCCTGTGTCCATGCTGCTCCTTTTCAGGATTTCCACACAAATCTGAGTTTGTTGTCCTGCCAGTTCCCCACAGGCAGTGCTGATGAGATGCACTTCACAAGTTACTGTATATCTGTGCATTGTGCTGCAACACCAGACAAAAGTAAAACAAAGGCATTTATGAACACAAAGCACATGTTCATATCTATACTGTGTTGTTTTTATCGGGAAAGTCGCTTGATCGGAGAGATTAACAATATCTCTGAATACATACAAACTGTGAAATATAATAACAACAACAACAAACAAACAAAAAAACTTACAAAACTAATCATTTCATTTCTAAAAACTTTCATTTACATGTATTTGTTCAATTAGTGAAAATTCTAAGATACTCTAGGTTCAGTTTGATAATGAAATTAAATAAACATCTGTTTAACACAATTCTATTTCCAAAATCAATAAAAAGCAGCTGAATAGATTGTTATTGCATAAATATTATTATAATGTGAATTTGTGAACAACGGCAGTACAAGAAGACTTTGCACTTTGCGGAGGTTGTGTGTTTCTGTTTCAGTTTTTGTGGAAATATTTCTGCCTTCAGTCGCTCAGTATGATATGAAACAGGTATAAATGTGTTTTAATATTTGATGTGGATTTATATTTATTTCACCATGTCAATGTTAAAAGACCTGTAAAGTATGAGAAAAGACAGTTATTCATTTATGAATTATTGACATTAGTCCCCTATGGACAGTGTGGTTCTGCTGTACTTATGACAGTGCCGGCACCTGATGTCAAAAACACCATGTTTCTCAGAGATGAGTTTTTTTAAAAGAGCGACACTGAGAACTTTTGATTTCCTCTCAAGCTCAAACAGCAAAATGAGAGAGACTTTGTTCTGCCACCATTGTCCACCCAAGTTCCCTCTTTTGGTTTCCGTGTCTCAAAAGCCCACATTGTCTCCCAGGACACAAATAAATCAGTGTTCTTCCCTTTTCATCTATGTTGGAAAATAATTAAAAAGGGGGGTGCTGAATTGTGTACAAGCTGATTCCTCTGTTCAGTAAGCCACCTTCATCTAAGAAAAGCCCCTTTTTTTCTTAATAATATGTTCTGCTCTGTTTAAGATTGAGATCAAATACTCTCTCATAGAGCTAGGATAATTAGAATTCACTATGTAAATGGCCTTTAAAGCTCACTCAGAGTGTGAGACGCTGTGCTCACATTTGCTCGCTGCACTGCTGCCTCCCTCAGGTCATTTGTGTATGAATCACTTGGCATTGCCCTGAACTGAAACACACAGCTCTGCCACAGAAACCGCTCCAAAATAAAATCTGATAGGAAAGCATATACTAGGAGCTAAATGAGTCATTTTAAAAGCACTGAAAACACATCATTTCTATAGCAGTCACTATTGTTTCATTTGTTTTTTATTATTATGTTTGTCTCAAATTTGTCAATCAGCCTGAAATGCACTCACAAGCAAAAGCCAATTTATTGGCCTAAGATGTCACACAGCTTAGTCTGTTTGTTGTTTTGACAATGAAGTATTTATTTTGTTGATATATTTCATTTAAAAATAACATTGTCAAATTATTGTTATTTTCTAAAAAGCAATATATTTGCCTATCAATGCTGTGTTTTTACAGAGTTGTTGTAGCTCACATAATAAATCTATCTCTGACTGATTTAAAAT
>OMNW01011568.1:0-17102 GCA_900303245.1 Selene dorsalis | reverse complement strand
TGGTCACATGACTTAGGTAGTGCCTGTCTGTGTATTCACTCTGTGGGAGTTAAACAGCACATCCTGTTTTGAATCACTACTGGACGGGGTTTGCCTCGTATTTCAGCCTTGAATGCAGCATCATCCCACCGCATGTGAAGAATCGTCCCACTCTGCCTGTGATGGGGTAAAACTCGCTGCCATCGGTGGTTTGATCACAGACAGAAACTCTTGGTTTGACAGTGACAGTGATCAATCAGAGGAGTTGTAAACTGTGTCCATGAGTGTTTCCTATGACGGATGGTGTCCTGTCAGTTGTACGGTAGCTCCATGAGGATAAAGTTCTCCATTCACAAAAAAAATTCTTCATTCACATTGAAGTGCCGGTGATGTGATGTGTGTGTTACGGTTGCTAGGATGTGTTATTGTATTTCACATCTATAAAATTGCATCCTTAAACTCTAATGGATAAACTGTAGGTACATAAATTGTACCCTTCAATACTTTATAAGGAATAAAAAAAGTAAATACAAGTAATATTAGTGTATGTAATATTTAGTATTTTAATTGCAATTAATCACAGCCCGTTTTTACAAACAGTTCATCTCAAAGGGCTTTACACAGCATCATGACAACATCCTCTGACCTTAGACCCTCACATCAACTGAGGAAAAACTCCCAAGAAAACCCTTTACCGGGAAAAAATTGGAGAAACCTCAGGGTGAGCAACAGAGTAGGGATCCCTCACCCATGGAATATGGGAAAACATGGACATAAATACCAATGATTATGAATCAGCAGAATGAACATGTTCACATGGTGCTGCACCACTTCTCTATACCACATATGATGTCACATATGTGTCGATCTCGTAACAATATTTTTAAGTGTTCACAATATGCTGAAGTGATTGACACGCATTCACTCTGTCTACTGGATCCATACAATCACAATGGACAGCCATCAGTCAAAAAGATAAGTCTAAAATGACTGATGTAACAAGCTGAGCAACGGCAGGGAGGAGGAAGCAAAACTAAACTAAACTGTTAAGACAGGAAAACCTGTATGTCACTTAAAATGTTTGTTAGCATGGATTGACATTCATTGCACTAATGATATGTTTTGCTAAAGTGCAAACTTTAGATGATAGAAAAAGAAGCTCATTATCAAACCGCATCTCTTTCTTCACCAAGAGTTTTCTCCAGCAGTGGAAAGCTCCCAGATTTACTGTTTTGGTTATTCTCTCTGCAAATCAGCTGTTAAGTACCAATTCTTCCGATACCAAACATGTACTTTTTTAGGATCGATACTCATTATAAAGTATCAATACAATCACCATCTAAATTGGGGTCAACAACTATTTTCCTCACAGTAGACAGTTATTTACAGGACCTAGTCCCCGCCGGTCGGAAGGAACTACATCTGCTGCATTTGCATCGGTTGTGTAAATCAATGCGCCACTTCCACACACACAGCCACACACCTAATGAGAGCAGGAGGATTAAAGTTTGGATGTTTGGATCAACAGAAAGCTTTTCTGAGAACACATCCTCAGGCCTTGAGCATCATTTGAGCATCAAGACCTCAAGTCCTCTAGAACGAGTGTCGTAACTCCCCAACAAGTCCAGGATCTCTTGGAAAACGAAGTCGATGTTTTTCTCCCCCTGCTGACTCAGACTCCGAGTATGTTTCTGCTGGCCCCCTGCCATCATCTCACCTGCACGGTGGAGCACCAGTCACTGCTGTGGCCAATGGTGAAGTCATTGCAAGTGGCTACTCGTCAGGTGCATCTGCCTCAATCATCTCTGCTGGCCAGAGCGTAATCCAAGCTAATGTTGCTAGCGGCGTTCAACAACATCTCTCTTCCAAACTCTCTGTCCACAGTGATGGCTGCAAGAACAGCCATCCTGAGATCCTCATAATTGGTGACTCCATAATAACATCTGTTGAGCTTCCAGGTGCAATCACTTACAGTCTTGCTGGTGTGAAAGTTGCAGATCTCAATGAACTGACCCCAATGCTCACAGACCTCCACCATTCTGTCCACACTGATTGTTCGTGTGTGTACTAATGATACCTGAATCACAATGATCTATCTGTAGATGACTTGTTGGACCATTTTAACAGTACATGCCCGACAGTCCTTGATGACAATGCCTCCATTATAAGTAAATGAACAAAACAGAACATCCTCCCCTGGCTCAATGAGTACACTAGGGATATAAAGAGGCAACACAGGAAAATGGGAAAGAAATGGAAGAAGGACAAACTGAAGGATTCATTTGATAATCTCAAAAATCTGATGTTTGCTTATCAACAAGCTGTCAAGCGAGCAAGCTACTCTTACTTCTCTGATGTTGTGGAGAGTAGCTGCCACAACCCGAGGATTTTATCTCAGGCAATAAATTCAGTGGTTAGTCCTCCGTACAATCACGTGAATGAAGCTTCTACTGAAAAACGTGAGAAGTTTCTCCATCACTTTATTGACAAAATAGAAGACATTAGGTTTCATTATCACACCCGCATCAAGGAAGCTCCCCACCTTTGCAGAACTGTCCATACATCTGTCCCACTTTCAGCAAATCTCTCTATCAGCTTTAGAGGTATTATCTTACCACTTAAATTCTTCCACCTGTCAATTAGACACTATCCCCATTAGATTTCTCAAAGAGGTATTTCAGACAGTTAGCCCTCAGATTTCTCCATTATTAACTGTTCACTAACTTATTATACAACATTGCGTTGCATCTCAACTAATTACTCATATGAATAACTGCAGTATTTTTGAGAAATATCAATCTGGATTTCCTGCCCACCACAGTACAGAAACAGCTCTCATTAAGGTCACAAATGACTTACTGGTCACTGCTGATTCTGGGGCCTGTTCAATCCGAGTTAAGTTCTGCATCTGACACAGTTGACCATGAAATCCTTTTAAACTGCCTGGAAAATCTTGTCGGTATTAAGGACACTGCCCTCGCATGGTTTATCTTACCTCTCTGACAGATCCTTTTCTGTTTTGATGGGAGAATTCTCCTCATCTCCAGCCCCTCTTTTATGTGGTGCTCCCATGGGGTCAATTCTTGGTCCATTACTATTTTCCATATACAGTTGAAGACAAAATTATTAGCCCCCTTATGAAAATTTCACTTTTTTGTAAGTATTTCCCAAGTGCTGTTAAACAGAACAAAGAATTTTTAACACAGCCTTTTCAAACATCTGTGTTCTTTGGGTTATACGCCTCTCCCTTACTTTCACAATCACTACAGCTCTGTATAGGAATAGACTGCAAGGTTGCAGACCAAGAAAAACTCCACTCCTGAAGAAGAGACACCTTCAAGCCAGACTGAAGTATGGACAACCTGGAGAAAGACAATGCATACTGGAAGCATCTCCTTTAGTCAGATGAGATGAAACAAGAGCTCTTTGGCCATAGACACATTGCTTATCAGGGTTAGACATAACCCATGGCCCACTGGCCAGGGGCCAGTAAAAGTACATGCAGGGCAAGTTGATTGGCTGATCGCTGATTACATGCACTGTGATTTGCTAGCAGGCACGTGGAAAAATTGAAATGCTTCATGTGATTAGCTGTTTATTTTTTAGCTTCATTGCTCTCACTGTTCTGTTCAATGTAAACAGGGTTTCTCCTGCATAGAGAATTTGGTGGGGGCCGCCACTGCTGGAGAGTGACAGAGAGGGGGAGAGAGAGTGAAAGGGGGGAATGACACGCAGCAAAGGGACTGCTGGGTAGAATCGAACCCAGAGTCGCTGCAGCAAGGTGTGTTAAGACGCTCGCGGCTCAGTGTATTTAATCAGAGATTCCATCCAGTGTTTCAGTGACGGTGAGCGGCCTGCTGCTGCTTCATTAATGCCACCGCTGCTTCAGAGTTGGGGTGGAGGCACAGTAACAGTCACTTGTTAATGTTACCATACCGATGAGCTAATGTGTCCTTTTTAGTCTCTTCTCCTTCAGCGCTCCTGTTCTCAATACACGCTGTTCTGTTGTCAATAAACGCACATGGAAAATACACAAGGGGCCAGTAAAACTCAAATCTTGAATCAGGCCAGTAAGAAAAAAATGTTGTTGGACACTGCTTATGTTTGGAGAAAAAAGGATACACAACTGACTATTAGCATCAGGGGGGTTAATAATTTTGACCCTGGTAGTTTTTGGTTTTTGTGAAATGATTCCATTTCTGTGTGCAAAGTAAATTAATGCAAGCATTCAAAATAAAGCTGTGATGTTTGAAAAGGCTGTGTTAAAAATGCTTTGCTCTGTTTAACATCACTTGGTAAATACTTACCAAAAAGTGAAATTTTCATAGGGGGGCTAATCATTTCGTCCTCTAGTGTACATGCTTCCCCTGGGTGAAATAAGTAAGAACCATGATATTAACTACCATTTTTATGCAGATGACACGCAACTTTATGTACCACTTGCTGGCAATAATACAGACGAATGCTCTCGAATTCTGGCCTGTCTTTCCGATATTAAATGCTGTGACCATTATGTCATATATAAAACATGATATACTGGCTTGAATAATCAGTAATATTAACTAAGATGCACTTTGGAATCTGTTCATAGGGAGAGAGAATGGGGAGCTATCTTAAGTACAATGGAGCAGAGGAGTTGAAAGCTGTGTGTCAAATCACTGCTTTAGACCCACCACTGTAGTAACACGCTCTCACACACAACATATGTATACATGTAATATGAAAGGAATTTTGGTGGAAAGAATTGGGAGGATTCCTGGTCTGTCTGCTGCCTCTCGCGATGGGAAGTTATTATGCATGTTAGCACCTGGCCCTTCTACTCACAGCGCTGTATGGCTCTGCGGTAACAAATACCCCAAGGACGATAGCAGGGGACGACAAAGGATGGGGATGAAGAGAAGGGTGGGTGCATGTTGTGCCTCAGAGTGAGGGCATGGCTCAGCAGGCTCGGCAATGTCCCCCCGATGCTGGCTCGTTTTTGATGTTGAGAACCCGGAGTGGGCTTGGTTTTTAATGTTATGCAACTTTGAAGATAGAGTGTTTGAAGTTATGCATGAGTTGGACTCATTTCCAGCTTCTTCCTGATTTGTTTTTGTTTTTTTCTTTTTTTTTTCACCATCTCTTTCTTCTCTTAGAATTTTTTTTTTTTTTTTTCTACGAGAGGCACAACTTATGTGTTTGAAGTGAAGGAATGTTTCAAGGGTATCTGCTGAAGCGCCCATTGTGGTAGTGGTCTTTACTGTGCTCAAGCTTTAATTGTGTCTCATAAGTAATTGTTGCTGCTATATTTCCTCATTTGGTTTCCCCGACATAATCTACTCTGTTTTTCAGATATTTATTTCATTCTTTTGAATTAAAGGAGCTACATTTAAGGTTTTGCTCTTGCTACATAGCCAAAATTAGCATTAACAACCCTTCACTTACCAGTCTAGAAAAAAACATTTTGAAACTTCATTCCTTTACTTTAAAAGCCATCTCCACCACCAGTGGAAAGCAATGCCAGTATTGACCCTGATTTGGCTTCTTTTTCTATCATTTGTTTTCTTTTACTACCGTTAGCATACTAAACTAGTTGCTGGCTGAAGCTCTTGGCAAGTGACCATCAACTCCACCCACTTTTGGAACCAAAAAACTAACATATAGCTCCTTTAAGGCAGATGAAAGATTACAGGTTGAAAGTGCTTAGTTGGAATTTAAATGAGTAACCATCAATGCTGCTACAGCCTGGCAAAACAACAACAACAACAACAACAACAACAAAAATACCACACCTTTGTTTCCAACATATACCCATATACATCATGAAGCTTCTCCCACATCTGGACATATTCTGGTACACAACAACAGGTAATACCGAAATTTGGCCAAATGTGGAAGGACCCAGATGTAGGGCAAGAAGTTTCATTTTGGAATCAGTATCTTTAAGTGGCTAAGGTCTGTGTTATAATGTAGAATATCCCCTGATTAAACCATGCCAAAATTTTGATCTGGTGTTGATATGGTTGACGCTGTCACCCCATCAGAAAAGCCTATTCAATATTTCAAATAGTGCAGTCTAAACAACGCGATACAGGATCTTTTTTTCATTCAGCTCCATATTTCTCCATTTACCTCTCCCAATAAACAACACCAAGAGGCTCAGTGCCATCTATTCCTTCGGTTGCTCCTCTTGCCCTTGTCAAAAAAGACAAATGATGTGAATCCTTCCTTTTAAAAGCGCTGCAGCCCATTTTGAATTGTTCTGCAGGAGCAATAGCTCTGTTCAATATTTAGGATTAGGCTTTGACAGCATGGAGGAGTAACCATTATCCCATTGTCGTGTGAAGCTGGAAAGAGTGGTTTGGATCTCTGTGATGTGCACTTTTAATGAGGCCCATTAAATCAAGTGGCAGTTCCTCACAAGGAAAAGTTGGTTGGTGTTTAATAGTTTCACCGCAAGCTTACATAAGCCCCTTTAATTCAGCGCTTGGGCGCTCTTTCCGGGCAGCGCCGGGAGAAGGCTCCCTTGCTCCGCCGAGAGGCACGCAACAGCAATTAGCCGTCCTCTGGAGTCTTAATTAGGCAGCCACGTCGACCTGAAGACGAGTGCGTGAGAGGACCACACGTCGGTCAACAGCCAAACAAAAATAGATGAAAAAATAGAGGCTCCAATTAATTACAGACTCCAAATGAGCATCCAAGTAACAGCAGGCCTTGAGAGGCGAGAGGAATAAAGTCAGACATGGCTGGTTTAACTCTACTGGTGTGATGGAGTGGTGCCACCAGTTTATACCTCTGCTTTTACATCAGTCCCTACATGCAACGCTCACTTTAGAGATGTGGAAGAAGGCTTATCAAGCAGCTCACAGCGCCCGAGGGCAAACTGATCTGAGTGATCTTAGATTGTATGCTATATGTTCTTTAATTAGCTTGTAACTGACTTTGAGGGGCTGTTGTCTCCGCGAGCTTATCCTTCATTTGTTTAATTGGCATTCGTTGCATGCACCCCCCTCTTGTGTGAGTGTATGTGTGTGTGTGTGTATACTACCTGCTTTTGTTCCACCTCTCTCCCTCTGTATGTGTGAAGCAGGTACCGTTGCCGTGGCCATGGTGATGAGACGTAGCATCGAAGAGGGTGACAAAAGGCAATTGCCATGGCGATGGTGCACAGTGTTCGCATGTCAACAGTAAAGATGATACTGCACTGGCGGAAATGGTGAAATTTTTTGCAAACACCGTTAAACCGGTGATGAGGATCATTGTTATGACGACAGCAAGTGTTAAGGTGTTAGTGGTAGCGGCAGGAATGGGCTCAGTGATGAGCATTATGACGCTGATGAGCATCACTGTGCTGCCAGTGATGGTGCTGAGGCCTGATGTCTACAGTGTAGCTTGTATATCACATTACGGCTGGTCTGCAGGCAGAAGACAGCAGCCTCTTGTTAACTCTAATGAGATAAAGACATGCCCTGCTCTTTGTCTAGGGAGTTCTCCTTTTATATGTGTGTGTGTGTGTGTGTGTGTGTGTCTCATGGAGGAATGTTGTTGTGCCACGACCACAGTAACCTCACAAACATAACACAAACAGAATAATGTCATGTATAAGAGGCGGATGTCAGATCTGATCACCAGTCATTTGTATTCACTTTGATTTTTCTCTGTAGAGTTCTGCATCAAGCATGTTTGTTCTATACACTGCTGATATTTTGCCTATTAGCAAATGAGCAGCGTTCTTACTTCAGCAGACCTTGACAGCTGACATTAAAGTGATGCTGCTTTGCATCTGTGTGAAAAACTAAATGTGTGTGTAAGTGTGTGCGAGTGCAAAACAAGTATATCTTTGCATGTATCTGCTGGCGTGCTGAGTGTGTGGTTGGGCGCCATGCCAGCCTCTAAGTGACAGCACCCCCTCTCATTGGCGCATCTTTGTCTCAGAGACTAATGGCACAGAGAGAATCAATTACCACCATAACGCTGGTGATATGCCAGATATGCTGGGCGGTGGAGGAGAGAATAAGCCATTCCCATGCACCCCCTCGTTTTCACCCACCTCCCATCCTCCTCCTCCTCCTCGTCCTCCCATGCGGACCAGTGGACGGTTTGAAACGGTGAAATGTCCCCTCTCTTTCCCGTCATCAGGCCTCTGTGGAGCACCGCAGGGAGATGGCACCCATTCCAGACACTCCCCAGAAGCCACAGTCGCACCCCATCATCAGAGAAGCCCACGATCCCACCAGTGAGGCGGAGATGGACACCCTGAGGCTTGGAAACAAAGTGCTACTACTACACCACTAGTAAAGTGGTAGTGGTAGATAAAGTGGTTTCAGATAGTAAAGAACTGCCACATTAGTGTGGCAGTTCTTTATACTATCTGCAATCTAGCCTTAAAGGGATAGTTCAACATTTTGGCAAATTCACCTATTGCCATAATCCCTATAGTCATAGGGGAAGTTCATTACTTTTAATTATTCGTGCATGTTGTTTTGAGATCCTCGGGGCAGAGACTTGAGCTGCTCAGCAAACACAATGGAGGTGAATGGTACAAGGTCATCTGTCCCTCAAAACACATCAAATACACAATCCAACAACTCCAAAACACTCTTGTGGACAAACTGTGACCTGCACATTCACCATGATGTAACCTTAAGAGACAGTTGTTTTTGAGGAAAATGCATAGCAGGAACTACATTCCAGACATAACTGCTGGGCGGAGTGATTTCAAAAGTGCAAGTAGTTCAAAGTATTTGCTTCATGTTTTGTAATGTTACATAATCATACATGATTATTTCATAGCATGGTTGTCCATTGTGTTCTCTGAGCAGCTCGTGTCTCTGCCCCTCTTATCCTCATAGTGATTGAACATGTGATCATACATGCTTTATACTTGGGCAGGACACATGGTTTATGAAGGAGTATTTGACAGCTGTGGTTAAAGTCAGTATCAAAAATACATTTATCTCTTTGTTCACTGTGCAGATGCACAGTGAACAAAGAGACGAGTTCACTCACGAGCAGGAGGGCCGTCGTGGTGAGCGACGCTGCTAGCAGGTGCTAACAACGAGCTAGCAGTGGTGGCTCGTGTCCACCAGTAGCACCCGCTAGCTCTGTCAGTGGCTCGGGAGAAAACACTTATTCCCGCCCAGAAACGTCCCGTCAACACCAAAACATCCAAATACAGGCGGGTGGGGGGGCTCTGCAGACACAGTCACCACCACACATGAGTAGAAGCCCATTGGTGATGATTAAGCAGGATTTCTTTTGTAGAAGTCTATATTTTGTTTTTTTAAGGAAAATCCTGCGGACTCTACCTTTAGATATCACTGAACATGGACACTGAACATGTAGTAGCACTCGTCCTCACATTACAGCCTATTCAGAGTCAGTCATTGTGCAGTATGTAACTTGCTGATGTTGAAACCATGGGTTGGTATTGTAAAGCGCACTGTAAAAGACATTATCAACAATATTAATTTGCATTTTGCTCAAACTGTTGTTAAAAAAAAGTTGGATTGATTAGATTTTGGGGGTCTAAGGTCAAGGGTATGGTGGGATCATTAAACATGGTGTTGGCATTGTGAACTGTGTCTCTGTGTGACACTGCGGGGACATTTCCTCAAAAGGAAGTTAAAACATAAAATAAAAACTTGGATTCAAGGACAAACTAATTAGACTTCGGCTCATTTCTAGTCTCATTACTTCAGACAGCAATTATGACACAATATCACACAAATTCCTGATGTTGATATTTCATTTGACTCAGGTTTAACAGGGGTATAACCTTGTCTGCAGGGGCAGACAACTGTGAGGCAGTGATTCCAGTTAATCATAGTGGCTTGCCTTGCATGTCCTGATGGTACTGTATGACACTGCTCCTTATACACACAGTCAATTTCAGATATATGTAGTTTCACATATGGAACTGGAGAGCATGCAAACACCCATGTTTGTGTCCCTTCAATTATTGCAGATCAAATACATTTTTTGTTAAATAATTCATAATAGAATGTCATTATTTGGCATTGGCGTGATGATATGATGGAGATTCGTGGCGTATTTGACTGTAGAATTCACTAATAATTAACCAGCACTGATTCCACCGAGGCATTTGATCAAATGTAACAAAAACATTCACAGAGAAATTTTAATATTTAATGTCGGTTCTCAGTAGAGAGATGCATGCGTGTCCCATGATGGATAAAATGTTGTTGTGTGTTTTCTTATAGAATTTATTATGTGGTTTAAAGAAATATTTTAATATTTTGGCAATGGAAGGGCCAGAGAGGTAGACTACAGGTAGTTTCACTGCAAAACAACACTTCCCATGCTGAACACCCCTCTCAATGTAATTCTTACTTGTGTGCCTGCCTTCATGTTACAAAAAGATAGATTAGAAACTAGGATAAAGACAAAACTAAAAGAGACTAAGAAGACAGTGAAAACTAAAACAATCATAAAACCTGAGCTTGAGAGATAAAGTGCACAGTGCCTGAGTGCATATTGGAACAGTGAGTAAATGTGTGAGGCTGTGTGGACAGTGTGTTTGGGAGTCTAATGGCTTGTGGGAAAAAAACAAAACAAAAAACTATTAGTCAGTTTTGTGGTCCGTGATTTCAAGCTCCTGGAGCACCTCACCAAGGGAAGCAGTGTGAACAGGGTGTGTTGAGGGTGTGTATTGTCTTTGGTGATGTTGTGGGCTCTCCTGATGACTATGCTGGTGTAAATGTCCTGTAGAGAGGGGAGGGCTGCACTTCCCGTGCCACACTGCAGTGGAACTGAGTCCCACCACCTCCGCCCTATAGTCTTTCTCTACCCCTCTTGTAATCAGCCCTATGACTGTGGTGTCATCAGTATTGTGGGCTCTAGTTTGAGGCCCCTGCCTATGACCTCAGCCATTACAATCTACAACTGGTACCTAAACCTTTAGAGCTATGCACCTCTACTTTCCTTCTCCTCAGCCACCCATTGACAACCCACGGCTCCACTTGCCTTTGCTGTCAGTGTCAGCTGTGCCTGCCAGACAAATCAGAGTGTTACCAGTCCCACTCCTCAGAGAAACTAAGAAACCCAACAACCGAAGATAAACTGTCAAAAAGCAGAAAGGAGAAATAATTAATTCACTGTTTATTAACAAATCTTCAGTGAACAACTAAGGCAATCACACATACAGTTTTTAAAAGTTACAACAAGTTGAACAATCCCAAAAATCCTCTTCTCAACTATCGATCATTTAATCAGTTGATTTTATGATGTGTCCATCAACTTTACATGTTAAGAATGCAGCCGTCGAGAGTTACACAGATTTTTCATGTATATTTCCAAATTTGTATTTTATGGCCAGTGGAAATGGCCATCGCTGATTGGTTGTATGGTGTGGTATGACAGGTGCTTTTTTGCTGTAGGAGTGGTGGAGCTGGAGCTACAGTTATTTGTATAACCAAAACAAACAAACCAAAATAAAAACCTTCATTTAAGAACCTAAATGTTACAGTAGAATAAATGAGGAGAAGTTACTGCGAGTGGGAAGGAGACAGTGAGTCTATCCAGAGAGACAGAGAGTGATTGTGCATGAGAGAGTGAGCAGCACTATGTAACATAATCCTTGCTGGACAGACAGTTTCAATAGTATCATGTAGCAGAACAAATCTCTTTTCTCTGTTCTTGGGATTGACAGTGGATAGCTCTCTCTCCCATCTTTTAATAACTTGTCAGGTTCAGGATCTATGTTTAATGATGCTTATAATAGGAAAGAAAGATCAAAAGCAGTGGTAAATTAACAACTGATATTTCCAGTTTGATTACACATGGCATTTTGTTGGCTTGTGGCCGTGGTACAGTAAAAGCTGAATAATACCCACAAGCTTGTGCCGGGAGGTTCTCAGCCCCCGCATCATCTGTTACAGTTATGATCTATCTATCTATCTATCTATCTATCTATCTATCTATCTATCTATCTATCTATCTATCTATCTATCTATCTATCTATCTATCTATCTATCTATCTATCTATCTATCCATTTTTGTCAAACCATAATGAAAACAGAAAAAAAGAGATATTAAAAATATACATTCCCATATTCCATAGACTTTAAATTTCAAAAATTCCCCAACTTTTTTTTTTTAAGAAATACTCCTTTTACTCCATGTTACTTTTAAAAACACAGCCCACTAACAGCATTTTCACTTGTCCCTACTAAAAACCAGAATTAAAGTATTGACATTCCAAACTGAAAGGTATGAAGATATAAAGTAAGATTTTATTTGATTATAAAGCAGCTCTAGGTTCTATAGTTCTATTTTAATACTGTATCAAAGTCCACAGAAACATGGATACAGCCTGCATTCAAAAACTGAGCCTTTAAACAAGCTGTCCCGACCTCTGCAACTTTATGATGTCACAAAATAGTGGACACCTGTCCTAGCCATGGCCCAAGCCTCGCCCACCTGCACCCATCATCCAACCTTTTAGCATTTGGTTTCTCTGACTTTTTACCTGAAATTTGTTCTATTTTTATTAGATCATGTATAAAACCTGAACACAGTCAGACCAGGGGTTGAATCCCTCTTCTCCTCTGATTGGTTCACTTACGTGTTGTGTCTAGAGCAGAGTGAGACCTGAAAGAGATTTAAAACCACACCTCTTGGTTCATAATGTATCTTCCTATCCTAAAACAAAGGACCTTTAAATTAAATCTTAATTCATGCATTTGTTAGATCTGATGAATTACAGTCAGCTAGTCTTGAAATCTCCATCATTTCAACCAGGAAGACAGGGGGATGCTGGGTGTCCTTTTTCAGAGCACCTGACATAAAACCACAAATACTTGAAGTAGAAAGTCCTCTCTGCACTCCATGTCTTTTATTATGAGGTTTCTCAACAGCTAAACAGCATGAGGAGCCACATGAAAGGATTGTGGCTGTAGTTATATTACATGAGCGGTCTCAACACACTGTCAAATTTAAAGGGCTGCAGAAAAAGAACAAGTCGTTTTGTACGACCTGTTTTCTGAGGTCCAGCCACCAGAAAACGAATATCATCTGAGCCCTGATCTTGTATGCTGAGTTTTTTCAAATTATCCATCAAACAGGATCAGATTGCCTCGCTTCGTTCACTGCTTCAAAGAGATTGCTAGAAGAGAGAGGAGGCGGGTTAGACTGAGAGAAAGAGAGGTGGACAGAGGCATCTGACAAACTCATCTGCAACGAAGAGAAGTAGAGCTTCTGTGGTAGGAAAACTAAAAGAGATGTCTGTCTTCTGCTGTTACAGTAAATAGCTTTTATATACTCGGGTAAGAAAAAAAAACAAAAAATAGTACCCTACCCTGGCTTTGAAAGCTGTCTTGTCTAGACGTGGTAAACGGGCTACATTTGAAGTGTTGCCAAATAAAAGATGAGCTGTTACTCAAAGGCCTCTTCACTCTCTTTATCTCCCCTCAGCCTCTCTTCCCTCTGAAGTTTCTATCATTCGTTGCTGATGGCACCTGTTTCAGGAGGACAAGCAAAAAAAAAAAAAGAAAAAGAAAAAAAAAGTTGGCATCACAGAGAAAGAAAGACTCCTCTGTTGGAGGGTTCAGCCATGAACCTCAGTTGTTGGTCAGCAAAATCATCGATGCAAGCAGAGCTGTGTGAGGTCAGGGGGCCTGTGCTTAGCCCTTATTTCTAATGCTTCATCTTTTTAATATTGACTTCAATAACAATATTTCCATGAAATGCAAATCACACACACCTTACTTAATATGATTACATTTGTTATTTTTTCTTTTTTAAATGATCATTTCTTTAGGTTTTTTTGTGTTTTGTCATTGATGAAATGTCCATGTATCCTGCTCTGAATTGTAGGGGGCAGCATTCATAAACCATAGCTCATTCTTCCAAATACTCCACTATAAGCCCAAAATGATGTAGACACACCATTTTGTCTAGAGACGATTTAGACAATTCAGAATCACCCATCAATCTATTTTGTACGTGTTTGGGCTGTGAGAGGAAGCCCATGCAGACACATGAAAGAACGTGGGAGTTGGACCCACTAACTTCCTGCTGAGGCAACAGTACCACCATTGCACCCCAAAAAGTAAGTAAGGAACCAAGTTTCTCCACGTGGATCCTATATTATCTAACACTAAAACACTGCACCTTAAATTCTGAGCACGTGTACACTGTGAGTTACCAAAAGTGCAGAGGGAGAGCCCAGGAATGGGCTTCAGCCCTTCAGGCCACAGGGTGGAGAGTCTGGTGGCTGGGAAGGAATGTGTTTAGCCAGACTCGAGACTCATTGCCTAGCTTCCCAGGTCAGCCTGCCGCTAGCTCTGTGGGAAGCAGGCTGCATTATCAAGAGTCCTGGTATGGGCCAGGGTTTGATGAGGTGGATGACCGGTGGCTGAATCATGTAAAATCGCAGGCTTCCATGGCCAACAACTTCCTTTTCCCTCGGTGCAGACTGTCAGGACAGTATTTTAAGGCTGTGGTTAAAGATTCCAACAGTGTGAGATGTGTTCATTAGGCAGCTTCCTCTCTCTCTCTCTCTCTCTCTCTCTCTACACACACACACACACACACACACTGAATCACACACACACACAATAAACACAGTGTACCAACATTTCCTACCCACATGCGTGTTTTCATACAGCGCTTTCTCATGCAACACACACCACTGGAACTGGAGTTCCCGCCCTCCTCTGCCTCTGCAGGGGATATCAGTGGGACAGACGTGACAGTTCACTGCAGAGGATTCGGTATCACACGGCTGCACTGACAGTGTGAATCTCAAGAACAACATATAGAGCGGTGTAACATGATAAAATGCACCTTCTGTCTACTCAGCAAGAAGCGTAGAAGTAAAGTTGTTATAGAGGAACTCAACGTCTCGAGACTGATGCATGTGGAGAGCAACAGTTTTGTGCCAGAAGAGGCTCAGCTTTAGAAGATGCAGTGTGTTGTCTGGCTGGCTGACTTCATTTTCTACATTTTGAACATGAATGGAAGATTCATTGCTATAAACATACTATTAAATACAGCCCTGTCAAAGGAATAAAATAATACAAACAAAATGTCCCGTATTTTACCCTTTTCATGTCTTTTATTTGAGGTGTTGATCCACAAGAAGATATATTTGTAGTTCTGAGAACCAAAATCTCCTCTCTGATGCTTCACTATGGAAATAAACAGGTTGGTCAACCAATCAGAAGAGAGGAGGCTCTGAGCTTGCTTTCTGAATGAGTGACTGTTCTCTAAATGATAGCAAATGTCAGGCAAACACTCATAGGAACCAAGTCCTGAAAGGTTAGATCGTGGGTCCTGGTGGGTGGGGCTTCAGGCATGGCCAAGGGTGGTGACATCACAGGTTTGCAGATGTCCCGACTGGACATCAGCTGGTTTTAAGGCTCAGTTTCTGAATACAGGCTGTGTGTATTTCTCTATGGACTGAGGCTTTGATACTTTAACTGTATTAATATAGAACCTAAAGCTGCTTTATAATCAAAGAACACATACATACTGTTTTGCTAACACTCCTTCCGGCCATGTGCATTTGTTTTCAACAAGTTACAAGTCATTTATGTAACCATCACAATCACTCCACAGCTGTTTAATTAAGGTAAAAATGTAGCATAGTTAAGGCAAAAATCCTGCATAGTTCCTCTTTGATATGATATGGGACCTTTTAATCAAGACATTTGCTTAAATGGATGATTTTCTATATTTATCATTCATTAAATTCACTGAAACCTAAACTGTAATCTAGTGAGGCCATGCAGTAAGGTATATGAATATATTTGCAATTATAAATTTTTGGTTCAAATCATTGTTTCCAAGAAACAACAGTTAGTCAAACTCTGAACAAGCCCAGGGGATTTACAATGCACACTTATCAGTACCACTGTCTCCTCTGAACACACAAAGACAAAATCAATGTCAATATTGATCATTCAAGTCAACTGTGTGTTTACTGGTGCAGACTCATGAGAACCTATCATCTCAAAGCTTTGCTGTCATTCACAAGATGCCAGTGGTAGAAATGAATAAGAAAATGATTATATCAGTAGCAGGTAGGTGTGTGAACCACAACAGCATGAATGATAAGAGGAAGTGTGAGATTGTCAGCACACACTGCCTCAACATAACTGCGGATTGCAAGAGTTGGCTGATAAATCAGGCTTCACCACTCTACACCAACTAACCAGAAGCAACTCATACCAGTAAGTGAATACCTTAAGTGAAGAAATATATTAATCAGAATATCTTTTTTATTCATGAATTTAAAATGAATGAATCTAAATTATTTTTAAATTGTGTTGTTTGGTCATTTTTTTTCTGACCACAAATTTATAAAATTAAAGTATCTCTGAAATTTTAGATTAAATATTCAAGACTGAATGTCTGGGCCATTACAGTTAAGCCATCCAGCCTGAATGGAACTGATCAGACCTTTGTCACAGGAGGTTCATGTCAGTCAACTAACTCCCTGACAAAGATGTTCACATTCAAGAAAGAACAATCAATGATCTTGAACTCTAAATCTGCAAAAAATAAAAAATAACTGAAATTCAAATATTTTCTTTAAATCAATATTTTAGCATTATGAAATCAGTAGTATTCAACGTCCTTGTTGTTTTTTTATATATATATATAAAAATGTCATATTTTTTCTTCCATATTGCATGTACTCTTTTAGACACACTATTGCTCTCAAACTTGACATCATAGATATTTCTGAATATTTTATTGCATAGGTTATATATTTGTTTTTGCTAGATACTTTCCTTTAGATTCTCAGCGCCGTCTCTTTGTGGTACCAGAACTGGTTGCTATGGAGATTTGTGATGCAACTTTGCAGCTGTTACAGATAAAACAGGGGGGAAAAAAAAGAAGAACATGACATGACCTCATGATCAATTAGTTTGGCCGGCAACAGCCTGTAAACCAACACCATCACAGACATGGGGTTCAGTTTGCTGTGTGTGAATCTGTCTCTGCGTTCTGCCCTCATTAACATTCATGAGCAGAGGAGAGGGGAAGTTTGAGATATTGTGCTGCATGAGTACACAGTTTTTCTCCACAACTTTGTGTATGTGTTGTGTGTGTGTGTTTGTGTGTACCTTCTTACCCGAGGGACATCACAGCAGAAACTCATTTCACATGAAAAA
>OMNW01011566.1:6611-17744 GCA_900303245.1 Selene dorsalis | reverse complement strand
GCCCCCCCCCCCACCCCACCTCATCTCCAAAATCACTGTTGTTGTTGTCTGCAGCAGCAGCACAAAGCTTTCCATACATTGATCTTTCTTTCCTCTTGCAATAGTTTCAGTCCCTGCTGAATAAAACATGGCTCATGGCCCATCAACATGACTTGAAGTTGTTGTCCGTACATCAAGGCCTCTCCATCAGCAGAGAAAAAAATACAACAAAGTAAAATCAAAATCACAATGAAGTTATGTCTTGTAACTCTAATAATTTAATATTTGCCAGGATTTCCTGGTGTAAATATAGTTATTATTATTATTGGTGAGAGGTTAAAGCTGGTAAATTTTGTGACTTATTAATGAGAATAGTTTAAGTCCAGACAATTTTTTTTATTATTTGGGTTTTCTCAGTTTTGCAGTAGGCGGAGCTCAGCTGGAAAGTAAGGAAATGCTCACAGTCATCTACTGTGGCTTAAACTGCACCTCATTTTAACATTACTTTGTAATTTAGTGTCTGCAAAATGAATAAAAGTTCATTTGCACGGCTTTTAAAATGCTTCTTTCGTCTGACCAGCGGCCCCCAAAACCTTCAAAATAATTCACTTTACCTTCATAGAAAGAGGCAGAGCACCAACAAAGTTTTGACATTTTTGCTTTTTTTACATTATTAATCAAAAACTAAAATAACTGTCAGTGCACAAAAGGTCACCAGAAGCAGGGAGTTAGAAAAAAAACTGTGAACAGATTTTAATTTCTTCACAAATGAGAGAAGGAGAAGTTATTTAAAGAGTCATGTTATCATCAACATCAAGCAGTATTCAATAATACCGGCTTAAATTGGAAGCTCATTGTGAGAAAAACACAGATGTAAAATAATAATGAATATGAAATGAATAATGAATAATGAATGAATGAATTAACTGCTGTGTGTGGTGTTAGATGCAGAAAAAAACCAAAAAACAATCAAACAAACCCAGAAATGATCTTGGTTATCATCACATCATTTATTTTCTGCAGTTTGTAAGAAAAAGAAAAAATATCACAACGTATATAAACACGAGCTCAGGAGCTCCTCTGAGTGCTTAATCTTTGCTATGTTACATCCGACTCAGTGACGATGCTGTAACGATGCCCCTCAAAGTCCACAAAGTCAAAAGGCAAAATTAAATTCCTCGGCACCGTTCTGCTATAATTTAACAGCGTGTAAGCGACGTTTCATTTACACAAACTTCCTCACACACACATTCACGTACTGTTATCAGACTCCTCTCTGATCAAGGCAAAGTGGTGCTAGTATGTACACTGCATTTTCTGGATGTTAGTGTGTGTGTGTGTGTGTGAGTGTAGATGTCATGATGAGCCTGGAGATCGGGTTACAGATGACGCTTTAAGAGCTTTAGTGGGGGTAGGCCTCGACCACCATGGCGTGACCCTGGAAAACACAAGAATAAAGAGCTCATCAGGAAATCAATCGAAATGAAAGATAATTTCCTAGAACTGTGTAGAAACATTAGACATATTGAAGTCCAGTTCATCAATGGATTTTGTCACTCATCAGTTTACCTGTCCTCCTGCAGCACAAGCCGCCACCAGTCCGTACTGTCCTCCCTCCTTCTTCAGCCGGTGTGCCACCGTGGTAACCAGTCTGCAGCCGGTGGCGCCGAACGGATGACCCAGAGACAGAGAGCCTCCCCACAGGTTGAACTTCTCCATGGGAGGAGTCCCCACCTACACACACACAAAAAAACAAAACAAACAGACGATGTGATCGGGACTGATGACACAGAGGCGAAGCTCAGGTGAATATATGTAATTGTTTGAATATCTTGGCCAAAATTAACTGTGCACACACTGTTCATTTGTTGCAGCTACCCAGTTGTACTGTACTGTATCTATTCTGGGTAACAGCCAACATCTGACCAGCAGCTGTTTTTACCTTTGATTTCCTTCCCATATATGTCTGGGCGAACCAATCTGAGTCCATAGCCTTCAGATTTGCCATTATCTGACCCTGGGGAAAAAAAGAAAAGAAAAACAGAGATACATAGAGAGAGTTACCATAGATACCAGACTGAAACTGACTGACTGATTGATTGATTACTCCTGATTCAAAGTGCAATCTCTGAAGAAGACCAATCAAATCTGACTCCAACATTGATGTCCATGAATAACACACACACACACCACAATTGAAAAAAAAAAGGACCATCTATCTAAAACTTAAAATATCTCGGAGATCGACAGGATATTAATAAGATCAACACACACATTCGTCCACCTACACATGTTTTTTTATGTGTGTATGTGTGTAAACTCACTGCGAACGCCTCGTGGAACTCAAAGACATCAATGTCACTCATGGACAAGCCGGCCCGTTCCAGGACTTTGGGGGTACCGTACGTTGGCCTGCGAGGGTCAAACAGACCTTAGTGTGAAAATGAATATACATTTTTTTTTTTCTTACTTCTCATGAGTCAAACTGTTGGAACAAAGAAGTCAAATGTTTGTTAGGCTTTTAGATGAAATCTGAGAATAATACACAAACTTTAAAATGACATAAGTTAAAATCAATCAAAGTAAGAAGAAGACACGAGACTCACCCCAAAAGCAGTTGATCTTTGGGGTCCTGAGACACGTAGACAAAGTCTCTGCCAGGATGAAAACACAATAAGATTAGCACGTCATCTGAAAGAGCACCACTGGGGGGAACTGAGGCTGTCATAGCAAACAGAGAGGGTGCAGATACCTGAGGTAGGCTTTAGGCTTGTAACCCATAGCCAAAGCTTTCTCCTCAGACATGATGAGCACAGCAGACGCACCGTCAGTCTGAGGACACACACAAATAAACACTTAACTTACAGTCAGGGCAGTTTGTGACGAGTGACAGTGTTTCTGCTTGTGAACAGGAATCATGGGAGGTCGTTTTGCGCAGGGGTATAACGTTTCTTTTCACCTGTGAACCTAAACTGTTGGCAGGTAATGTAATTATGAAGCCCAAAAGAGTGCTTCAGATAACTGTAAACACAAAGTCAAAGCTACTGTCTGAACTGAAGAGACACGCCGTCCTCAACCAAATTTTTTTACACTATTTTGCTTCAGGTCAATTGCAGCTTTGTTTATGCAGTCTGAAGTGTGCACAGCTTTGTGTGTTTCTTTTACACACAGAGACAGACACTGATGTCTCCGCTGAAGGCACTTCTCTGAAGCGGGAAGAAGGAATTAAGAACACTGAGAATATGCGTGTGTGTGGGTGCGTGTGTGTGTTTACCAGGAAAGAGGAGTTGGCGGCAGTCACTGTGCCGTGTGGTTTAATGAAGGCAGGCTTTAGTTTGGACATTTGCTCCATGGAGGATGGTCGGATGCCGTTGTCCTTAGAAACAATATCGCGGCCTGGACAAGAAGATTAAAATACATGGTCATCATTTAAACAATCAGAAAATCCTGATGAATAAAAGGTTTGGATCAGCAACTGTTGGGCAAAAAGGAAACTAATTTATTGTTAAGATTGTTTTTCTTTAAGCAATCAATTGTTTCAGCTTGACACACAACAAACGGTTCATGTTAGCATTTACAAGCTGAACCAGTGCAAAGAATTCACCAGAGAACAACGACAAACAAATTGATTTATTAAACTTCCATATCATGTCTCTCAGTTTTCAGGGTGGAGCAGTATTTACCTGGTACTTTAAAGGAGATGACGTCCTGCAGCAGACCTCCATCCTGGGCCTTTTTGGCGAGCGAGTGTGATCGTAGAGCGAACTCATCCTGCTCCACTCTGGTGACGCCAAAAGCAGCGGCCAAACGATCGGCACTGTGGCCCATGGTTTCAGCGGTGGAGAACTCAGCCACAGCAGGAAGCTACACACACACATAATGAGCAGTTACAGAGGAAAAGCTGGAGAAGGGCTTTGGTGCACGTATTGGGAGATTTTAAGTGAATATCTACCTCTGGGGAGAGGTGTGCCAGCCGGATGCTGCCAAGCAGACTGAGCCTCTGACCGAGGGTCTTTGCTTTGTTGAGGGACAGCATGGTCTTCCTCATCTTCCGGCTGTGACGGATGGGAACGTCAGACATGAACTCCACACCACCTGCGACCACAGCATCACACTGGCCTGCAGCAATCAGACCAGCAGCTGGAGAGAGAAGGAGAAAAGAGGTCAAACAATATACGATGCATGTGAAATGGAAAAGGCCTGATGTGGAGGTTTTTATCTCTAACATACCTGAGGTCATTGCCTGGTTGGAGGAGATGCAAGCCATGGTGACAGTGTGAGCTGGGATCTTGTCAGAGAAGCCTGCACCCAGGGCTGCCTGTGAACACAATCAGGTATGAAAGAAACGCACAACACAACTCTCGACACAGCCTCCTGCAACAACCAGCGATATGTCCCTGTATGAGCAGTAAAAAATCTGATACTCATAAACAGAGAAAGATACTTCCTTTGTGCACTGGATGAAAAAAATGGGGGGAGGTTCTTTCTTGCACACAGGAATACATCAGAGAGGGTTGAGGCAAATTTATCCAATGAAAAATTATTCATAGATATTATTATACTCCAACAAGATGACGTGTGTGTTAGTGTGTGTGTACCTCTCTTGCTACATTGCTGGTTTTAACTTCCTGGATGACTGTGCCATAGATGATGTAGTCGACAGCATCTTTTGGTATTCCTGTTTTGTGCAGCAGGCCCCTAGACAGAGCAGAACACACACAGTCAGTCAAGATTTACACTGTAGAAACTGAAAATGGTGGAGTTGTTTATTATGTGACACAGTAAATAGAAAACAAGATGTGGACACACTTACTGCAGAGCTGCTCTGGCCAGGTCATGTGGCATTAGATCAGCATATCTGTAAACACAAACAAGAACAGGTTTTAGCCTCACAGCTTGACCCTGTAGAAGAAGTCACTGGACTTCATTTGACCTCCACATAAGAAGACCTATTTTAAGGACTGATCCTATCAAGGCACCATAAACTTATGAAGCCACAGGCTCCATCAGTTCAACTTAAATGAAGTAAAAATGCTGACGTACGTGGTTCCAGACAACAGGAAAGGGGTTCGAACTCCCTCCACCAGCACTATGTTTTTCACACCAGGCCGAGCCAGAGTCTTCTTGCTCTTTGTCTGAACTGAAAAACAGAGAGGACAACATGTCAATAAAAACTTAAATATTAAGATCACATTAAGTGTGATCTCCCCAGGTACATAATGTTGATTTTATGTGAAAGTAAGTGACTTACCCTGAGCCTGAAGCTGAGACGTCGTACTGAGAGAACGTGCCCCTGAGACGCAGAGAAAAACATTCCTCATCATTCTCACTTTAAATTAATTCAAACTACAAACAGCTTGAATGACCAGTACAACTATAAAACAAACAAAAGTCATGGTAGACAAAATTATTTTGTGAACTAGTATACAGCATGTATTCATAAGAATTGGTGTATCTTTTGACTCTATTCTCCTGCGTGATTGAATATTTTCCAACCACTTTGTCACATATTTGGACTTTGTTTAAGTGTTGAAAATGAGGATGCAGACTCACCAAACCTCACTGCCCAGGATGGGCTGATGGAGCAGCTCCGCACTGAGTTTAGCAACATAGCCATGATGTTCTAGATGGTAAGAAAATGTGATTATTACATCAAACTTCTGCCCAGGTTTCACATGATTAAATTCATGACCCTGCATCGCATTCATCCTCACGCAGAAGAAAAAGTCAGTATCAGACAGCAAGCGACTAGTTAATGCAAAGAACAGTATGGTAAACACTTATTTACATCAGTGAGGGTTTGTTAAGTAGCAGAAACACCTCAGAGGTATAAAGCTGTACAACTGTTACAGGACTCAGTATTTTTTACACTGTGGTACTACAACTTTTACTCCAGTAAATGCACACTTCTTTCAGTGGAGACTGTGCATGATGTTTCCATTATTACAGTGCCACCTGCAGAGTGATATACCCACATTACACTGCCTCTCACTTCTGTGGGGTAAAGGTCACCTGTTGTAAGCACCTCTGACCTAAATGTCTAAATCCCACTAGACATAATAAACCGTCAGTACCGTAGGGTCTTCTCACTGTTTATAATTAGCTAACCCCTGAGTAATGACATTGCAGGTCATGTGTGTTAAAATATGACGGATCAGTTGCACTGAGCTATTAACGCTAAAGTGAAGACTTAAATATATGAATGGAGGACTGGTTTAAATGCAGATTTATTCTTAGAGAAAATATCTTACATGTATCTAGTGTCCTTTACTTGTTTCATCATGTAGCAAAACATGACATATCATTGTGCGGTCACCCAGCCCAGCCCCCCCAACCCCGGCTCTGACCCTTCACCTAGTTTCCAATCCTGCAGCATAGCTGGGACATAAATGCACCATTACGACTCTCAAACTGGGTCAAATCAGCAAACAGGTCAAATAGCGTTTGCTTCCTGTAAAAAAACCATTTTATCTGACCAAAAATAACATTCCCAGACAATGAAGCTAGGAGCTAAACGCTAACTAGTAGAGCTAGCTAATTGTTAGTTGGCAAAAGTTTCCGTCGGGTTGCGACCTATTTCACTTTCTTTGGGATAAAGACGCGTGTTAACAGACATGACAGCGTGTTTTATCTTTTTCTACTTTTACTACCAATGGTTGCAGTCAAGCTGGAGCTTACCTGTGCGTGTGATATGTCTTTGCCGACACTGCCTCCCAGTCAAACGACCAGCCACTTTAGCAGCGCTACCGGACTACAACACCCGCTCACCGCCGTCAAGGACCCCCTCAAGTTATGGCTGTCCGAACATATGCCTGACGAAAACGAACGGGAAAACAAAAGATTTGCTTTTTAAAAAAAAATTATTTAAGTATATTAGTATTGAAAAGTAAATTCAATTATATAGTCCGCAAATTGTATCCACTTTTTTTTTTTTATTATTTTTTACAATCAAAAGAGTCGATATTGGAACAATAAAATGTTAGGCTCCGCCGCTGATTCAACATGTCGGGGAGGTCCTTCACCTGCTGGTTGACACTCTTGCGCTCCCAACGGTGAGGCTGGCAGGTGTATGTGCAACCCATAGGCTGTATTGTGCAGCCGGAGTTTCCTGCACCACCATCTCTCAAACCGGGGCTTCGGGCTAGTGTTAGCCGCTGTAAGACTTCATTCACTGAAGTAAGGGAAAGCGAGTCACTGGTTTTACCCGTGAGTCAGCGGGACATGTCAACCCTCCGCTTCGGGCAGCATCTCATCAAGGCCTCGTCTGTGTTCCTGCAGACCGAGCTGTCCTTCGCGCTGGTCAACAGGAAGCCCGTGGTGCCCGGACATGTGCTGGTGTGCCCGCTGAGACCGGTGGAGCGTTTTCGTGATCTGCAGCCGGACGAGGTGGCAGATTTATTCAGCACCACCCAAAGAGTCGCCAGCCTGGTGGAGAGACACTTCAACGCTACTTCACTCACCATCGCCATCCAAGACGGACCCGAAGCCGGACAAACCGTGAGGCACGTCCATGTCCATGTGCTGCCCAGGAAGAAGGGGGACTTTGAGAGGAATGACAGCATCTATGATGAGCTGCAGAAGCACGATCGAGAGACTGAGGACATTCCCTCTAAGTGGAGATCAGAGGAGGAGATGGCAGCTGAGGCTTCAGATCTGAGGAACCAGCTCCAGACTCTGTAAACAGACAGTGGTCAGCCCTGTATATCAGGGAAAGCAGAGATCGGAGGACGATGTGAACAATATTAATATTCACGTAGAACTTGATTCTTTTGTATTAGTACATGACTTTTATGCATCTGTTTTCCTAAATAAAATGCAAATAAGTTTTCTGCAAACATACTTTCAGCCCATATCCCTTACCATCTGAAAAGCAGTAGAAAATCAATAATTTAGTTCCTGTGGCCTGAACCTTTGTGAAATCATACTGACAAGTATGGTAGTTCTTTTGTGTGCCTACGCTGAGCAAAAAAAACATGGTTAATTGTTGACAGTCATGACTGATGCATTTCAGTAGGACACAATACATTATGTAGTAATCATTGGTTAATAATATCATTGCAAGCAATTATTATTTAACCATGATGAACAAGAGCAAATGCTGGTGGCATTATAGAGCATGACTAAGAAAAATTTGACACCTATAGCCATGCTACGTACACTTAAACTAAGACGCACGTGCATAAATCTGTTGTCCTAATGCATGCTTTGCGTATCATGATTTCACCCCTCTACTCATTTTGCGTTTATTTCAAAATAAGGGCACACTGTATTATTGGAGCCATTTCTCTATGCCACTGTTCATGTGATACCACCTATGGAAGCTGGACCTACGAATCTCCCCGGGTCTTTTCTAAGCCAATTTTCAATACTGCCAATGTATTTCTAAAAGAATTTTCTGATTTCCCATGAGCCCCCACCTTCACTGCTACATGGTCCCCTCTAGTGCTGCCTCATTTAAAAAAAAATCCTGGAATTGCCCCTGATCTCCAGCAAGCCTGTCTACTTTGTCACCAGGACAGGTGTCAACCAGGCTTATTGGGGCTTGAACAAGGATTTTCTATTAGATATGTGTATGTGGTTCAGGCGAGAGTGGAAAAAGTTGAGTTTGTTTAATTTTCACACACTGTGAAATGTTCCTGTAACTGCAGGAAAAGTGATATTAACATAATTGAATGTGGCCTAATTTGTCCACATTAAAATTAGCTTTTATTTACGTCAGAAATAGCCTTCTTCACTTTCAGTATGATCCAGTCCTGTAAGGAATTGTCAAGAAGGTCAGAAGTGGAGCCCTCAAGGTACGACAGTGTGCATGAATGCATGTAGATGTGATACATGTTGTTTATGTGGACTAAGATTTCAGCAGTGAGTCCCAAGTTTGTGTCTCCTCTGTAGTTCATGATGGCCTGCTGGTGCAACAAAAGAAAAATATAACAAGAATACCAGAGGTCGTGCTGGGACTGCTGCCTGAAGCAGGCGGCACTTAGAGACTGACTAAAATGGTATACATGCACACACTCATATTAATCAGTTAATTCAGTTGATGGCTTGAAAGCATTGCCACAGTCTTGTGCTAGTGGCTACTGAGTTCCACTGGAGTATATTAAGGTCAAGGGCCTCACTTGGGGGGGGGTATCAACTCACAGTAATATCTGCAACCTGCACGTGTGTCTGTGTGTAGGTGGGTCTCCCTGAAGCATTTGACATGATGCTGACAGGAAGGAACATCAGGGCTGATAAAGAAGATGGGTCTCGTGCACCAGCTTGTGGACCCTCTCGGTATGTTCTACATGTGGCATATCTCCTTTGCTTTTTTTCATTATGAAGATGGTACTTGTGTAATCTTCTGTGATTTGGTCATTAAAGGGGTAGTTCAGTGTTTTTTTTTTGAAGTGGGGTTGTATGAGGTACAAATGGCCAGCTGATGCATTGTGAACTTTTTCTTTATATCGTACTCTTTTAAGCTGGTGTATTATTTTGAGACGGGACTTCTAGCAGCGGTGAAAATACGCTGATTAATCGTCCCCCCATTCACAACCATTCGTTGCCTGTGGGGGTGGGGCAGAGACTTTTCAACTGCATATATTATACTTAGAGGCCATTTGTACCTCATACAGCCCCACTTTAAAAAAAAACTGGACTATCCCTTTAAGGTGAAGGCAAAGGTCATAGGAGAGGAATTTTAACTGGCACCTTGCACGTATTTGTGGGCGTGGCCACATTGAGTGACAGGTGGACGCCGTCACGTTTCACTCGCCGTTTGGCGCCTAGTCATTACCTGTCCACTTGGCGTCGCTTCAGCTAATCCGTGACGTCTCGCCAATGTTTATGGTAGAAAATTCTTCGTGCTAATGTCAGACAAATAACATGGCGTGAAGTGCTGACCTACACAAGGTGAGGAAGCCTGAGTTCCTGTCTTCTGAGGTGAGTGAAGCTTGAGTGCTGTTTTACATGTACGCTCATTAGCTCACTAACTAGCCGTGTTTATCATGCTAACGTCCGCGAGTCCTCGCAACGGTTTTTAACCGGTATCCACTGACGTCTTCACGTCATTGCCCATTTTTGGATAAACACGGTGGTGAACACGGATTGGTCCAGAACTTTCTTGGACGTTTTTACGTTCCATAGTTAGGCGGAGTCAAATCCTGCCAAGATGGCGGCATGGGAGAGCCCCAGTTTGTATGGTTTGTATGCAGTGGGTTGGTTGTGTGGACTGTATTTGTGTCTGGAGACGATTCATTCAGTTGTGCTGGAATTTCAATTTGTCCACTGGAGTGACATTGTTGTATCTGTGACTTAACATGTATCTCTGAAGCTGACTTAAATGGTGTGCTGGTTTGTTATATTTTTCACGCCCTACAACCTCCTGTCTGTGTGTTGTTGTTGTTGTTGTGACTCAAGTTTCCCACAACCACCAGAGCAAGCAAGAGAGGATAACTTGATTTTCAGAGGTCATTAAGTTTCTATTTATTTTATTTTCTCATTTATTTCTTCATTGTTCTTCTTACAGTGGCCTTGCAGTTACATGATCACAGAGTACATCAATATTATGTAGTTGTTGTGGACCAAGGAGGAGGTAAAGTGTATGTGTGCGCGTGTCGGGGCAGAATTATGGGGTGTACGAGATGTCATGAGAAATAGTTTTGAGAAAGTTGGTATTCAGCCTTTGGAAATTTTGGGAATATGGAATTTAAGTAGGATTATTTCAGACATTATAGCGAACAGCAGCTTGTATGGCAATATGAAAATCAGAAGAACTAATAAACAAGTTGTCTTTAACATTTACAACAACATAAATTCCCATTCACAGTTATCTGACAAACATATCCATAGTTAGAAAACAGTACATGTCTGTACCTGTATGCCGATAATGTTTATATCCCTAATTATGCAGGACGTGTGTAAAATTCATAGAACAAGCCTTCATTTAGTTTGACTACCTGAAAGAACTGATGTCCAGATTCATTCAGAACCAATATTTCTTAGTCCTAGAAGTGTGGCCATTTTAATTCTCATTAACAAGAGAGACTCATGTCTTATCTGACTGTAGCATAATTGATACATTTTCACATTTTGTACATAATTCAACTGGTTTGGGGAGGATTTGGAGGTATATATATATATATATATATATATATATATATATATATATATATA
>OMNW01011565.1:0-15391 GCA_900303245.1 Selene dorsalis | reverse complement strand
ACTACACTTTTTTCCATAGTTTTCTCTCTGTTAGCTCTGTCATATTTTGCTCAGTTAGCATTAAAGTAAGATAAAGCAGGCATGATCATCTGTGTCCTAAATTACTTGTCATGCAATGCGAGCTGACTGTGCAGCTGTCTCATGTTCAACAGTCTGTTTCTGCCTGTGCCAAGTAGCACAGCGACTGGGCGTGTGTGCACTCTTCATCTGCATCGTTTCACAGCCTACATTAAAAAATATCCAGACAAATGAAGGAATGAAAGAAGATTCAAAATCATTTGGAGATGAGTAGCCTACTTAAGTGCGTGTATTTTGTGCTACAAAGAAAAATCCATACTTAAGGAGAATCCAAATTTGGCTTTTTTTTTCTGTCTGTTATAATAATGAACGAATACCATCCATTCTCCCAGTACAAGTTAAGAGGGGGCATCCTCATTCAGCTGGCACATGGTGTTCTCTCCAGGCCTTGACCAGAGTGCACAGCCCTTGATTGAAAAGCAGATGAGTCGGTTCTGCTCCTCCATGCAGGCTCCTCTCTTTAACAGCTAATTACCTTGTCTCAACACTGAAGCTGCCTCTGATAAGAGGGATGAGCTGCTTAGGAGTAAAGAGAAACTGTGCAGCATACTGGCACAATCAAACCTGGAGATAATTAGGACGCAGGATAAGGTAGCTCTTAAAACAGGTTTGTTTGCAATTACATGAGATTCATTGGGGGTGCAACCGAGGAGTATTTTTATTAGCTATTAATCTGTTGATTATTTTTTTCCTCATCATCCTTTAGTTTATAAAAATGTCACAATTGTGTGAGGAAAAAAAACACCCATCAAGTCCTTAGGGTACAAATTGGTCAAATATCTTGTTTTGATAAACCATCTGTCATTAAATTTAGATTGTTGCCTCTATAAATCTGTGGCAATTAAGCATGAAAACAATACAAAGTCATCAAGAAGGAAGTTTCAGCAACACTGAAATGGATTTACATTTTAAATCACTAACACCATTTGCAAAACAAGTTCCAAGTTTTAAGAGAGACAGTAGGCTTCAGAAATGTTACCACTACGTAATTCGAACTACACATTGTCTACTAAAGTAAAGTAAACTACTGACCTAAGAGCTGACGAAACAGCACATATCGACCACCATGGATATGACAAACAACCGTGCCAATTAATTAGGCCAACTCCTTTAAAGCTGCTGCTGACAAGAGAAGCTGCGGTGCCTTCTTCACCATTTATGCTGATGTAATCATTCCTATTTTCCACCATATCTAGCCATACCTTGCAGCGTAGTATAAATTATTCATTCGTAGGACACAGTGAATAACAATATCCTTACACTGCCCTGCACCTATCATCACAGCAGATTAAACTACCTAAGGTCATTCACTTTATTGGTGGCAGTCAGATCAACAAGCTGATATTGAGGTTGGCTGGACAAGCAAGAGTGGTCCACGGGCTTCCTCTCCCTGGACAGCTAAACACTGGATGATCTTCTGATCTGTGCTGTTTATTATGTTGAATTAAAAACCATTATTTTACCTTCCTTGTTGTTGTAGTCCGAGCGGGCTGGTCATGACAAGTTTCACTTTTAAGATCAGTAATTCATGGCAGCTCACACGGCTTAGTCCTACCCACAGCAGGCAGGGTTTCAGTCCAACCCATGACAAACCATATGACATCTCCTCTGACTGTGGCCAAATAGAGGAGAAAATACACAAAAATAGGCAAACTCTAGAAGGCAGATGTAGCCAGTGGACAGAGGCTGAGTGAAAGTGTTTGCGATTCAGTCTGGCTGCAGTCAGTCCCTTTATTAATCTGGTAGTAAAAAGGTGAGTGAAATGCAGCTGTATCTAACAAGACAGGTACACAGAGAGTACAAAACAACCTATACTAGACTTGAAAGGAAAAAAATCATACCGAGTGATCTGGATCTGCCCTAAAATTCAATGGATTCTTCTTTGGCACAGACCCCAAAGCTCCACAAAGTTTGGTGCAAATTGGTTGAGTACTTTTGTGTAATCTTGCTAACAAATAAACAGACACGGTGGAAAACAAAGCCTTCTTGGCAGAGGTAAATATCCACCCCCATTATTATGGAAAGATGCCTCTGTTCTCTGTTATACATGACACATAGGGTCTAGCTGGCGTCTTGAATATTTATGCGTGAGCTCTTTGTGACAGCCACAGAGAAGATAATGAACATACAAATGTGCTGCATAACTTTCTCTCAGTCTCTACAATTTGACTCCTCCACCACAGTTGCTCAATGAATGATATACCATTCATATAAGTTGCTGTTTTTTTGAGAAGTCAGAATAAACACAAACCTGACCAAGAGAGAAAAGGAGATGGAAAACATGACTGCACTTCCTCCAACACCATGAAAATGAGGCAGAAATATCCAATGTATGGGTTTTGGTGACCTAATTTTGAATCAGAATCATGGACAGATTTTTAATGAGAAGATGAACATAGTCCAAGCAGTGCTCCCTATTCTCCAAACAGACCCGATGGTAGACATATTACTTTCCAGTGTGATAGTATATGTATTAAACAGGCTAACAAACCATTAAAACAAAGCAACATCAGCTCTCATTGGTAATGAGCATCACTAAACTCATCATGGCTATAATCGAACCAGTGATAACACTCTTAATGTCACGTTACTGGGTGGTGCAGTGGCCATCTTGCACTATACCACTCACTTTACATATAATTCAACTGCTTATTTTCATTCCAGTGCTCTTTTGTTCACAATATCGTCATCGTCTGTCGGATCAATTTAGATTACTGGCTGATATTGTGTGGTTTGGAAAAAGCAATTAGATGTCCTTTAGATGTCAATTAGATGTCTTTGTATGCCTTCAGCTCATAATGAAAGTTGCTCCGCGGTCCTGCTACCTGTTTCCTCACATACTAAGCATCCTAGTACTCAGAAGACTGCTCATCTCTGTCTGGCTCAATTGACTGATGGATTTCCAAACTCTCCATCAGCCAAAGCTATTAAGTGGTCTGCTGGAGCGAAATGACTTTACTGTTCCCAGAGTGCAACATTAGGCTCAGCAATTCCTGCTTGCTATTGTTTAGGGCCACTGTGACAAAGTTAATTTCTTGCCAGACAAGCACAAACACTTATGCCGACACACACAATAAATAACTAAAACGAAAAAACAGAATCAACTGAATGGCTTTATTTTCTCTTTTTACTTTTAGCAAACATACTGGTCACACGAGGTGACCCGTGCCAAATGAGTTTCGTTCAAGGAATCTGAGCGGATAGCGTCTCCTTTCTATGCTAAGGCACTGGTGAAGTAATAGAGTGATATTATGTTCGAAAACCACCGTGCAATACAATAACTACCTTTAATGGATTACCTATTCAGTATCTCAGAGCTACTTAATACAATGTTTGCACTACTCAATAAAGTTTAAAACTTGGTCCAGAAAACAGTCTGTTTGGATAAAACGTCTTGCTCTTGGCCAAATACAGAAAGTGATAACCATTACCTGTAGTCTAGACACCATGTACAAAGGAGTGGGTGGTGAAAAGCAGCAGGTGTCACAATGTAAAAATGTGGAAGTAAAAGCATGGAGAACCTATCCTTCCCTGAATTATTCCTGGTCATATCTGAGTGCTAAGAGATAAATCCACTCTTTGTATGCATGGTGACACACTACATGGCCTTGGCATCTTGTGGCACCATGGGATTCAAGTTTGCCCGCCATGGTTAGCCAAACGCAGAGCTGATTTCCCTGTTCAGACCTCTGGCTGTGACAATATCCCCACAAGGACTCATGAAGGTGCAGTGGTCACGCAGCACCTATAATGTGGCCTAAGGACACTGCAAAAAGATCCAGGAAGGTGACAGAATATTGTACATGTTCAAGTTACACTGAGCTTTCTATTTCTATTCCCTACACTAGAAGAGTTTACATACTTTCATTGATGTCATAATACATCCTGATGAAGGAAGGAATAACCTTGTCTCATTGCTGAACTGAGACTCTTCCCCTCTACTGTCATAATCGCATCGTTTCATTCACAGTGATAGACAGCTACAATCGCAGCGAGCAGCGAGACCGCAGTAGAGACGGCTTTGTTAGATGTGTTACTGACACAAAGCAGATTACTTAAACTTGCTTCATGCTGTCTTCGCTCTCAACAATCTCTGCCATTATCAGAAACTTTCAGGGAATAACACAAGCAGTCAATCACTGTATTTACAGCACGCACTGTAAAAAATAGGAAACAGCTACTGCAACAGAACTACAAATTCCCAAAGCAGTTACATAGGAAGTTCTGACAACAACAACAATGTCACCATAATGACCGGAGTGAAATGTCAGTGTAATTAGGGAATTTACATAACTGCATAAAATGGCAAATGCTAAAGAGAAAGACTGCAAACTGTGCAGTTAATATGTGGTGATTATATGTTCAACCTCTCTGACCTGGTTGACCGAGGAGCAATGTAATTCAATTAATTTCCCACACATTATTAATCATAAGGTTACTGTATGTTTATGCTACTGATCTATTTGTGATCAGCTTGGAAACTGGGTCCAGATAATCTTTTCCCCAAGTGCAGCTTTAACTAAACTTTTTCCCAATGAGCTGGAGTTTTTGAGGAACTTCTGTCCTGCATGCTGGACGGCCTTAATGATGACACATGTATATTATACTTTAGATGATAGCACAGTTTTCTAACTCAGAGACCAAAAGTGAAGTGTTTTCATAGCGAATTATTTAAGTGGCGCAAACTGTCGAAGTTTATTAGTCATATATCTTCTTTCTAACCTCCACTGAAGTAAATGAGTTCTAGCTGCAGTGTCTCTTTGTCTGGGGGCCTTATCTGACTGTGAAGCACTGGGCTCTTTGCTGCTGTCTCTATTGGCATGGTGATGGAGGCAAGGCCTGCCATCCCAGATAAACCTTCCTCTGTTCTCCCAGCAGCCCAGCAGGCTTCATGTTTGCTGCAGGTGTCAGAGAAAATGTTCCCATAGCCATTAGACTTTAGCGCTGCCGGTGACATGTTGGCACCTCTGATGGGAAACAACTGACGATGTGTGGGGGGGGTGATGACAGGGGAGATTAAGACAGACAACGCAGGGATAAAATAGAATGAGGGAGAAGTTAGACAAGGATGACTACTAAATAACAGTAGTTACAATGGAGAAGTATAACTGATACTAGCAATGGTATTTTTCATGAAGAATTTCCTATGAAAGTGCAGTAAAATTAATCTTCTTCATCTTCTTATTGGCCAGTTAACACTTCTGCCAATATCAAGCTCTCCAGCACGTTGAGATCAAAAGCTAATAAGACGCAATTCATTAAAAATTCTGTTTAAGCACAACTTCATAAAAATCACACAGTGGTGGTCATGTAATCAAGTTTGTAAAAAAAAAATGAATTGAGTATGAAACACCAGAGAAAAAAAATCCAGATATGAAGAAGTGAGCCAGACAGTTTGTGGTAACCACACACTAATGTTTGTTACCTTTGCTGCTCCAAAACTGTCACGGGGGGGAAATCTTCGTTCTGCTGATTATTCACCTGCAATACAGTTTCCAGGTAGCAAGAGTCTGAATACAATGAGGCATAATTGGATGCACAATTGCTTTTCTCCTAAAAAAAAAACTGCAAGAGCACAAACGCCCCCCAAAAAAAGGACAGTCTGGAAGTTGTCTTACAAACTGCTAAAAGTAGTGGTAGCTTTTCGCTTTGACAGGAATATGCATAGTGTGTCACTTGTAAAAAAGGGGATCAGAACTTTTACATGGAATTTTGTTTAGCTTTTGGAAGAAGCTTATCTAATGCTTTTCATAATCACTTAATGTGCCAAATATTTTCTGAAACATTCAGCTAATCCTTGGTCAACAAAAATGTGGAGCAGCAAAAAAAAGAAAATGTTCTGACCAAACAGTACAAAATCAATAGATACTCAGTTTGTTCTTACATTTCAGAAAAGCAGAAATTTTGACATTTTAGAAAAATAACGTTTGATGATGTTTTGCTCAAAGTTCTGAAAACAACTTCAGTGTTCAGCCTGTGTAACATTGCAATTAATTACAAAAAAAAAAACAGGAGTCTCTTTTGTTTAAGAGAAATCACAGAAAATATCTCTAAGGCTATCTTTTAATCCATGTACAACAACAAGGACATCTGTGGACATTGAGGCCAATGTTAACGTGGGGACAAACAACCGCCACACCATTCACCAGGCAGGGAGCAGGACACTGAACTGGCAGATTAGACCACCTGGCCCTGCCAGACTGTCAGCCTATTTATACCCAGGACAATAATTTACACCACGACTGCCCAGTAGCAGAGAAGCGGGGACCCAGGGGGAGGCAGCTCTGTCACATTCCTATGGTAAAAAAGAGAAAAAGATCCACAGTGGTGACCTTCTGCCTTCTTTTTCCCTGTGCAGCTCTTCCAGAGGAGTGAACTAACGACAACGTCCTCCTCTGCTACCGGATCACATTTAAGGTTTAAACATGACCAGAATTATATGTATATGTTAAACAAAGCAAATATAGATTATTGGAGTGATTTTTGTGGGATTGTGAATTGATATCATCAAAACACGTCACTTGAAAAAAATGTAACACTGAGTCCCACATGTCCTGCTACTACTGTCGAAGGTCTTAGCCAGAGTTTGATGTGTCCTGCTGATAAAGGGTCCACCAGGACCAGTAACAACACATCAGGTTTAATGACTTGAAGGTAAACATGGTCATGACTCTGTGACATGTTTTGTGTTATATACCACTCTGCAGACCCCTGCCAAATTCTAAAAGTAGTCATCGTTCAGTTTTGCCGTAAACCACACAGCAATTAAACCGGGCAAGGGGTTGCTTTAACTGAAAACCCCCAAAGAGCTCTATTTTTTGCTCCTGCTGCAGCTGACATTTTCCCATTAGTGGCACAGGCGCGTAATTTGGTGGCACCAATATTTCATTTCAGAGTGTTTCACACAGTAATGAACATGTCACCAAGTGAAATTAATGTGTCACTGTGTTTAACAGATCCAATAAAAGTAAAGAATTTGAATCACTTAGAAATTACACATCAGACCCATTATCACAGCTCATACAACCCTTACTGACTGTTCTCCTAGTCAACTTTGAGATGTACAAATATGTAATGTCACGAACTCTGCAATCTCACATTAGGACACATTTAGTCTCATCCAGATTATGCATCTTAGACCCATAGGCATGACGGTGATGTTGTGAACAGGAAAAGAACTATCAATACATCATGAGAGGTTGTAAACGAGTGGGAAATGACAAACATCTTGAGCTGTGCTTTTCTGCTGCGTGACTGATAAAGAAACCCTTTAATGGGTATTTGCATGATACAATCAAACATGAAGACTTGCGAGATTCTTAAATCTGCATGCCAGACACAACATCGGGACATTATTGGTCTCAGCTTGTGTTTCAGAAACATCTGGTGTCTCATGAGTTTGACAACAAGAAATTATGTTTGGAGTAGCATTATTACCAAAGCCTGCTTCTTCACACCCTGGGTATTTTATCTTACAGAAATGTATAGCTACATATTTTATCTCAATCCAGAATGTGCCAAACAACATTAAGAGACAAAGTGGGTTTTTTAAACACTGATTCAGAAGAAACCTTTGAGGAATAGTTTGACAATTTGAGGAACACAGTTGTACGCTCTCTTGCCAAGAGTTACCTCCGGCTCATACATTTAAACTCTGACAACACTAGAGGTGCGACAGACCGTGCCATTCACTGTGAATAAAACCTCCAAACAACCTCTTGGCTCCATTCAAGACTCCCCAGTCTCCCAGCAACGTGAGCCGAGGAAGCTGAACACTTCAACTTTATTCAACTTGCTCCATCTTGCAGGAGCAACGACGGGGGAGTGGGGATGTCACTGTACCAGAAATTTCATAGCTGATGGTGCCAATACTGATGAAATGTCACAATTTTCAATAACAAATTCAATGCCACAGCAAAATACAGAAAACAAAAGAAGCTGTTGTACATATATGTATGTGTTTAACACACACAGATATTAGACTCCTCTATATAGTCAGTTTAGAGGCCCTTTCTCATAGTTAAGTTGATGCTGAACAAACACTAAAGGTCTTGGATAAGTCTATAATCTAAATTTACACATAGCACACAGACTGAGAGCAGACTATATTGATGTAGGCCTGACATTGAATCACTGACAAATCTAATATTAACAGCGACAGTTGATAAGACATAACACTGATGACCACTGAAAGCAGCACTGTTTAAGACGAGAAGTGACAGCTGATGATTTCTACATTTCTTTTCTGGTGATTAACACTGGAGTTTAGTGAACTTGTGTATTTCAGTGTCTGAATTCAGTCACTGTTCCACCAAATGAATATTTCACTGTCACTTGCCAAATTTCACTGGCCTATGTAGCGGGACACTTCTGTCTGCAGGTCGTCTTGTCTGCTTTCAGTTCAGCTGCTCCGCTGTAGGGTTGAGCTGCCATGTGGATCACCTGATGTTTTTCGGGGATAACACTGGTTCAGCGCAATGACCGTGTCATCGTCATTGTGTTTGTTTTATCAACCTAAAAGCCAGCAAGGGCTGACTTTTGTAAGCCCCAAAATGCACCAAAATACATTTTACTATTCACACACATTATTTTTAGTTGCAAATATGAGTGAAATGCTGGCTAAAGTTGTGTTATACTGCCCATCTCCATCCATCTCCATCCAATACAATCCAGCATCTACTGCATACAACACCAATGGTGCCTTGTGACATCCAACGAATCGTGGATGTTTTTGTTTCATCACAGTGACACAAAAATTAAATAACAAAGCGTAAAAACAAGTTGCTGTTTTATTTAGGTATAATTCTCTGAATAGTAAATGGACTGTACTGATATAATGTGTCTTATAAACCGTTGAAAGCCTTTTATAATACTTGCAACTTTCATCTGTTCACTAACGTATTCATACATCACACACACACACACGCGCGCGCGCCCCTCGATCGAACCGCTGACCTTCTGATTAGTGCACGACCCTGTGCCACAGCTGCTGTCAAACTGTGCTTTTAATGGCTGATCCTTCCCTATTCACTGTCGAAGAAGCAGCTTCACAAATTCTCCAGAGAAGATACCAAAAATATCTTCAAACAAAAAAAACTTTAGGAGAGTGTCTCTGATTGCCACAAATGCTGATTTAAAAAAAAAATAAAAAATTAAAGATACTGAATGTGCATTAATGTGTGTTGGTGTGGAACAACGAGCTGGAGTGAATGTAGGTGCTTCAGCAGCCAATTTCAGCCTACTAGATATCACAAGCCTTTGCCTTCTTTCTGAAATTACAAAAGGCCGGAGGCAGAGATGAGTCGAAGATATTGTAATTAGCTACCACCATCACAAAACTGCTGCTGTGGAAAATGCAAGGGAAAAAGACATTACAGATTTTGATGATGTGTTCAATGAACTAAGTGTTGACTGTGCTACTTTTTAGACTGTGCTTTTGCTCACTTATTTGTCATATTCTGCAGTGACAATATATCCAAATAAAATAGACATTGGCGTTGGGTAGGCAGCAGGTGCTAATGATGACAAAAATAGGAGATAAAGATCAGTGACAAATTTCTTAAAAGGAGACAGAGGTGCACATGGACAAAAACAAAGTATTGGTTTCAGCAATTATGTCCAAAGATAGTGAATGCTGTAAACAGATTCAGCACTATAATTCAATTAACAGGCGTATATGTTGTTTTTGAGCGTCGTAGAAATTAGGCTATTAGTTGGTGTGAAAGGCCGCTGAGTATTCTGGCAATCACATCTGTTCTGCTCTCTGTAGGCAGAGAGGTGAAAGAGAGCTTAGTACAGAGCCTGGAAAACAGGTGGAGCTAAGTGGAGCTAATTTACTCACTGTATGTGCGTGTGTGTGTGTGTGTGTGTGGGTGGGTGGGTGTCACAGGCAAGCCAGACTGACACATGGAGCAAAGACGAGCGCTAATATTAGTCTGCTGCTGTGAATGGTGTGTTGGCTTGGACGAGAGGTTCACGAGACACCTCTTAAACATTCCACCCCATCAATCTACTACTTATAGATCTAATACTTGGAATATTGCTTTAATGGGATTTCAGTAGAGTCCATTAAATTAATAAGACGCTTTTTAAAAGAATCCAATTCAACACCTTTTTCATGATCCTCTTGATACAAAACAAACAGTGAGACCCATAACTGCATGAATTCAATGATTTTATGAAAGTAGAATCTATTACTGAAGAGGCCTAGCCAACGGGCAGAGGAGCCCTAAGGGGTCAGCGGGTGCCTTTGTATGAAGTGACTTAATATTTCTCATGATATGGAGCTCAGTTAAAAGACCACCAGGACAACAGCCAGAACTATTTGTAAAAATGACCACAAAGAGACCAAGCAACCACAAAGAGAAGCAGAGACACCACAGAGATGCCAAACAACCATAAAGAGACACAGCATGAGCACAGGGAGACACAAAGTGACCATTAACAATGGCTACATAATATCTTCTTTCCTGCTGATAGTTGTGAGATAATATGACCAGGTGCAGCACATGTGTCAACATATGATAATAAACCACACAATGAAATAACCTTTATAAGTTAGAATGATTTCACATGGTTGTGTGATAGAAAGGTAACTTTGCTTTATCAGGGCAATATTCAGTTTTTAAACTAACCTCAGTAATGAGTGCTCAGAATGATCCATCTGCAGTTTTCACTGTTGTGAATCACTTTCAGAAGCACTGGGTAACCAGCATTGGTACCTTTCATTGAGTTGTTTTTTCACATATTTAGAAAAAAAAAAAGAGACATCAGCTTCGGGAGCACAGTCATCCTCAACCAATGTTCCCCCCACACACTTTAATGCATCCTCTCACCCTCTTGCATTATTTTATTCAAGTGTAGACCTGGCAAAACAGTCAGGAAAGGGAAAACAGCAATAGGAAAATGCACATAGCACTCGACAGAAAATGACTCCATCAGTATGTTAAGTTAGAAATTGACAGCGATTTGTCCTGGTCCGTAAAAAGTCTGCACTAGTAACTGAATAACAGGTAATATCCTCTCTATTTCAGACAGACAGTAGTATCTAGGTGGCTCACAGATCAAATAGCTGTTCTTAGTAATATCCAGTAAGAGGCTGACGAACATTCCTGTGGCAAGTAGCTCCTATTGTGTGTGTTCGTGTGCGTGTGTGGTCAAGTTGCAGTGCTGAGTCGAGCGAGCTGCTCTCAGCAAAAATGTAAGACAATAGCATCAGTATTTTGAATATGATTTAGATGAAAGAGAACAGAAAACTCTCTTATCACATCTTACAGCTGGCTCTTGAGGGTGTTTTCAAAGACAGGATGACCAGGAATTCAAAAATATCTTGCAGTGACAAAAGGATTCTTACTGTGACACAAAACTCTTATCTGGCAGCATGAAGAAAGTCTCAGCTCTAATCCAATCTTTCACCTTGAAAGTTTTTCCCAAAAGCTGCAGTGATGGACATTTTTCTGTGGCCGGTTAAAAATGGGAGATTTGACCCATTTGCTTCCAAGCTGGGCATTAAACTAGGACATTAGGCTGTCTACTGAGTATCACACGGAAATCTAGTATGTGTAAAATTAGAATCGGGACTTAATCAGCAACCAGCTAATCCTGGAGTTCAGGATGCCAATTTCTTTACATCAGGCAACATAAATCATTCTGAAGGTGTGCTACAGGCAGAGTGAGCCCTGTTCAAAATAAGCTTTACAGACACTACAGACACAGAGGACATGACTGATCCACAGACAGACAAGCTTACTGTGCTGGTTCCACTCAGTGTGGGGGCATAGGAAGAAAATGACTGACCGTGTTAAAAGCTTTATCGGGTAGTACTTGTTGCAACTATGGAGACCAGAGAATTAATATGCATGTAAACACAAGTTATATAATTACAACACAATATAAGCTGTCAAGATACCATTCACACTATAGTAAAGTTCAACTGTCGCTCCTTGTTTTAATGCTCAATACGTTGGAGTTCCCACTTGGCACGATTATAAATGAGAGTAACAACTTGTATTAATGAGTCCTGCTTGAAACAGGTAGCAACAAGCACTGTTGACTCCAGATCCTCTGCAAATGAGCTTGATTGTGTGTTTTGGATGAGAACAGGAGTTGCGAATTGGCATTCGATGCACAGTCATTAACTGTGCAACGCTGCCAGGACGTTCACTGGGTTGATCATGGTCAGACACAGAGACAAAAATACAAAAGGAAGCAAGGAACTGAATGCAGAAGAACAATGCAGACAACAACAAAAGGAGAAGATTCGGGTAAACTTTCAAACATGACACCCCATCTAAATTTTAACTGCAGCTCATGTGGTGGAGTCTCAAAACTGCATATGCAAATGCATGTGCCACAACTGGAGTACACATCACACGGACCCAGATTGTGCTGCATTTCAAAACTGCAGATAGAGCGACACAAGAAAACAGTATTGCCTGTTCAATTACAACAGACAGGTCTGTCTGCTCAGTCTTGCCATCCTGATCATGTATTTTTTTTAAATTAGGTTTTAATCGCAAGAGATATTATGCCGATATGACTTCAATTGCTAAATTAAAATAGAGGTTTTATAATTAAGGCCACGGACAGAAGAATACACTGCAGTATATTCAAATGAGCAGGGCTTAAATATGTGCTTGTGCCCAAATCCAGGCACAGAATCTATTCGCAGAGAAAACTAATTGACATTCAGCCCACATCTCCAGTAGTTAGTAGCTCTTGTGCAACAGACAATTAGAGGAGATACCGCTGCTGTTATCTGCTGCTGAATCTGAAGGCAGATTCAAATATTATTAGCCTGAGAGGCAAGCAACACCTGAGCCTCTGGGACAACAAAGCACAACAGATAGTCTGCAAGCAAAACACTTAAAGCGTTGTTTTACCCCTTTTGTACTACTCTCTTTGCACTGGACATTTTGACTTACAGTGAACCACTTCAAATCTTCTCCAAAACAGACATGAAAGTGCAAAGTACATGACAGCTGTTCGCATCGGCGCTCTTGGTTAACGTCAGCTGACAGATACACCTGCCAACTGTCGAAGGCAATAATAATAATAACAGGAAGCAATAAAAACGTAAGGTTGATGAAATAATTTAAAGTGATTATTCAACCCATGCAGTTTACTCTGTGTCCACAACTGGTTTGCTGCTAAAGGTATAAGGTTAATGAACACAGTGCTTTAGAGAGGTGTTAAATTTTGAAGTAATTATTGGAAATTGTCAAAAATAGGGAAAAACAAGAGAGAGCGAGAGAGAAATACTGAAAGTGCAACACTGTTCAATCATGCATTGTTACATTTCTCTAAATACAAAATAACAGGAACATCTGCTGAGGCACAAACTGAGAGAACTATAAAAGGACTTAAAGGAAAGAGACACTACATTAGACAGTGGTAGATTACTGTCTTACTGAAATTCAAAAAGTGCAGCTATTGCCTGCTGTGAAAATCTTACCTGTGATGTTGCAGTCATAGAAGAGCCTGTATCAAGCACCACGCCACCTCATTCTGACGAGGGTGATGTTTCAGTAGTTTGGCCTCATCTCTGAGTCTGTAAAGCACAACAGATCAAAATGAGGCCCATGCTGCTAAAAACCTTGTTTTGCTTCTACTTCCACGGCCCTGAGCTCTCAGGTTTGGAGCTTTGGAACAAAAGCAGTCACCATGAAGTCAATTTTTATGTAGTACCATTTCAGTTTTCAATGCCAAAGCACAGCCTTAAGGTAGCTTTCACACTGACAATAGCACTGCTGCAAAGGCTCAAGCTTCTTCGCTCATTTCAATGGCACCACCGCTTAAGCTCAGCAGGGGATCCTGTCATGGAGGGATCCGGCAAAGCCGTTGGTTCTGCTTTTTTCTGTGCCACATCACAATGTTAGACCATTCAGCAAAATACTGTACATTCTCACAAACACACTTTTCAGATAGATTACCTTGCACTGTAGACCTCTTGGCATTGTACTAATTTGCTACCTACCTGGGTGGCATTGAGATAGAGAAAAAACTTATTGCTACTGTGATTAACTTTCCATAGCTGCACAACCAGACCTCAGAGGAGCAGAAGGGCATAAACCGCTGTCTCTGCATTTTAAGCCTTCATCCTGGGCTTGTTTGTTTGTATTTCATCTTCTTTACCTGCACCCTGTGGCAAAATGCCCACACATACACAATCCTGTGCATTGTTGTTTTACGCTGCTATTATTAGTGTGAGGGCCTCCAATGCAGCACTGAATGTTAAAATGATGAGAAAACATCATTGCCGTACTCCCAGAACATTTGAGTGTGAAAGAAAAACTTCAAGGCAGCCTTCTGCAGCAGACTACAGAGCATTGTCCTGTGATAAGCAAAATAAAAATCACACACCCCTGAAGAAACATTTCTATTTGGGCAGAATTAATGTGAACATACTGAAACTGTAAAGGCTACTCAAATATGTTAAGCTGCTGCAGCGTGACTGCAGAACGACAGTATCACAGAGACAGACCTGGCAGGAAGTGGATAGTTTCAGGGGACTAAAAGCAGTGCAACGTTTTTCTCTTCTTCTCCCCTGGGACCTTGTCACAGTAGTTACATATTCAAAAGCGTGAATATTTGAGGCGTTCAGAAGTTCTGTCATGTTGATAAAAGGGATACCGTCCTGCAACTGGAGCTGGATTGTTGTAATGAGAAATTCAGTAGGAAAATATAGCGCTGAGGGTGAGGTGAAGATCAATAGGTAGTATTGTTTTGCTGAGAGAAAGCAGACTTCTGGGGCATTTTTGGCTGGACTGCAAGCCCTATCATTATTTTCCCCACTAGATGACCTGATGATTCAATGTCCCACCTCAGATTCTTTAAGAAACAAAGTGAAACAATCAGCATTAAAACACACGACAAGTGAAGTGAGGACTTTTTCATGGGCGCCATTTTGGATTAGTGTGTAGCTAGGCTATTTGACTTATGTCACTTTTCAAGTCTTTGAAAGGAAATTAGCCTTAGTTCAAAGCCATGTAAAGTCAAATACAGGAGATGTCGTCGGAAGCGTCAGAACATATCTGTTCCCAGTCCCGATCCCGGTCCCGGTTCCGGTTCCGGCCCCGGTTCGGGTTCCGGTCCCGGTTCGGGTTCCGGTCCTACTCCCGGTTCCTGTAAGTTCCGGGTTCCACTGTGGCTCTGGTACCGGTTCCGGTTCTGTTGATCCGGTTCTGATCCGGTTCTCCGGGAGTAGGACCGGAACCTGAACCGGAACCCGAACCGGGACAGGAACCGGAACCGGGACCGGAACCCGAACCGGGAGCCGAACCGGAACCCGAACCCGAACCGGGACCGGGACCGG
>OMNW01011563.1:9984-23076 GCA_900303245.1 Selene dorsalis | reverse complement strand
GAGCGCTGTCTTCACCTCACAGGTTTAGGCTTTGTAATGTGGATGCCGATACGACAACATCTACAAGGTCTGCCTAACTGTTTGTCTCACTATTAAATAAGTTAAAAGTTGAAACAACAGCGAGAGAGAGTAAAATATCAGTTTGGCTTGAATGTCCAGGCTGAAGTCAGTCAGAGACACATTCATATAGTTACCATTCATAAACGCAATGCTTTTAAACTGTGCTATACAAAAAAATAAAGAAAAAAAAAACAAAACAAAAACCACAACAACAAAAAGCTGAAAAGTACAAAGTATGAAACAACAGACAGGTAAGAGGGGCGGTCAATGAAGCCGACAGTGAAAACAGTATGTTGCTGGTGCCAGACACGGCTGGTACAGTCTGAACCGTCGTTTACTGCCGCGGCTCGACCTCGTGACACACTGATGTGCTACATTAGTCATAATGCTACTGACAGCCATCAAAGTACACACCACAACTAAAAAGTAACTGATCTTAGCCAGAATATTTGATTAGGAGTAAAAAGACAATACTGATGATTATTAGACAAAATGACAAATCAAATACTATCATTAAAGAAAAAAGGCTAACGCGTCGACACATGTCACTGAAAAATGAATGAATGCCCTCAGACCTTTTACAATGTGTCAGATTTACAGGTAACAAGATTGAATTCTTAATCCTAACATTTAATTAGGGAGCCATGTTGTATCCACAGTGAAGCCAACACACTGATTTTAACCTCTATTTGTTAGAATGAGAACAAACTATAATTAAAAGTCCTGGATTAATTCAGTTTCATCTCACTATGTAGTGGACTCATTATTATGCAACCATGTTCTCCGAAGTAGGAAAAAGGCTCACAGTTAAACCTACATGACCCCTTTTAAAATATCATATCTTACAACCAGAAGCAAAACATTTTGAACATGTTATATTAAAAAAAACAAAAAAAAACAATGAAACACCAGTTTTACCAGAAAAAAAAACTGCAACCAACAATAGAAACTTGACTCAGCTACGGAGGAATGCATATGATTTTAAAGGCTACAAAATTGTAGGTTTGCCAAACAACAAATCAGTGAGTGTGTGTGTGTTTGTGTGTGTGACTAGGAGTAAACATACACACATGCACAGATTGATTTACAGGCCAGTCATTCCCGCTGAAAACCGTCTGTAGCCACAGAGTGTCGTTATTCGTCAGTGTCAACAGCGCGAGCACCAGGGGGTCGGTTTGGGTTCAGGGCCTCGGTCGGGGTGGATTTCCTCTTTTACCAGGTGGCATTTCCACATCCACTAAACCAGCACCGAGACTTCAGAATTTAGTGTGGAGGAAATATCCGGCTCCACAGCTGGAGAGTCAGTCAAAAAGGAGGAGTCTACCTGGGCTTGTTCATAGTGTGTGTAGTTTCATCTATACATTTTAGAGAATTAGAAAATGTCTCCCAGATCTTTAAAAATGTTTTTCTTTTGAAGTTTTTTTTTTTTTTAAAGCAATGGTGGATTTAAAAACAAAAACAAACAAAAAAGAAAAAAAAAAAGGGAAAAAGGCTAAAATTTTAACAGTAATGGCAATGTTGTAGTTTGTAATCCAAAGAAGGGCTTTTTACACGCATGTTGTTTTCTCAGTTTTTTCATGTCGTCCCGTTCTGAGAGACTGTGGTCCAGTTCAATCAGGGGGCAACAAGTCGTGAAGCCGGAACCGCTCCCGAACGTGCGGCCGCACATCCTCGTTCTGGTGAGTGGAGCAGGCAGGAGAACCACGACAGGGGGAGATAAAAGAACCAGTTAGATTAATGATTTCTGAACTGGTAAGAAACTTGGTATGGTATAACACATCTGAGGAGTAGGATCTCTTACCATCTCAACCAACTTCTCCAGGAAGGGAACCAGCTTCAGAAGCTCATTGTCATTCTTGTCCATGAACCAGCTTTCTATGGGAATCCCATTGGACAACTGTCAGGACATAAAACACAAAAATACAGAGTTAAGTCTTCATATTTTTAAACTGACCTCTAACCAGCCTCTCCAGTGCAATAAGAGCAATGAAACCACTTTTTTTTTTTTTTCATGAAATACAATATGAAGCTCCAGGGAAAACAGGCTGAGGAGTTATATTGGACAGAAAATGCCACATATTTAACTGGGTGTTGTTCAGAGAGTCGTTCAGCTCAGCAGGCTGCAATGACTAATCAACATCATAAGTTTACTTCGTGGTGATTAATCATAGCAGCACATGACAATCAGGAAAAACCTTGGTGACTGAGCACATTCTGGTCAGACACCAGGAAGAAAGTGATTTCTGTATTGTTGCTAAGCAAATAAAAGAAAACCTCCTTTGTTATTGTTTTCCTGTTTGTGTGTTCACCTGATATGCAAAGGCTTGTGGTGAATTGTCGATGATGATGGTCTTTGACAGATCTCTGCCCAAGATGTTGAGGTCCTTGATGTAGTTTCCCTGGACGCAAACACAATGCTCACGAAACAACCTGTGTCTACAGTTACAGAGGAGGATGAAAGACAAGACACGGGAGAAAAAAAAAAAGCTAAAATCAATCAGTGACAAGGTCAGGGCGATCAATAATTCAGAAAAACCACAACACTGACACCTGCACGGCGACACCCTTTTCATGCAGGCTTGCATCAGTTCTGGAGTTCATTGTGTAACTATAAAGATTGAAACGCAACACACTGTACCTCACTAGCTGCTTTTTAGGATCCAAGATGTTGAGCAGTTTGTCTGCGTACACTTTTTTAGAGGCTGTGAAAAGGATGATCTGGGAAAAGGAGGAAGACAAAGGTAAAGTTTTTTCTCATCTGATGCGATTAGGATTGAATAACCAGAGTTGTAGGTTTTACAGGTTTTATTTACCTCGTAGATTTGAGACATGCGTTCCAGAAACTCTCTAAAGAAAGGCCTCAGGCGCACATACACCTGCACATGATGACACACCACAGGTTAACAAACATTTGATAAAGACTGTAATATCTTAATCTTCCCATATTGCTGCATACACCTTCATCAGCAAGAGGCTTTTTCCACATATGACTTTAGCCCCCTCTAGTGGAAAAAAAAACAATGGGGAAACATTCCTGTGAGGCAGCACTTACCTGGTAAATGACATCCTGAAAGAGAACAGGGAAGGTAAGTGCTGCATCCTCCAGCTCATTTAAACTGCAGTGAACCAATGTTTCATCCTACAGAAGGAAGAAAACCGAGAAAATACAGTGAAACTTTTAGAATATCTGCGTTGTTTCAGAGATCATAATAAAAACAGATAAAAAAGAATGAGTCGGGACACTTTAACTAACCAGGTCTAGCACCAGAGAGAATTCAGGTGTGCTGCGTGTCTTCAGTGGCAAAGCTGGCTTACGGGTGAGCTGCTCTTCTGTCAGTGGAGGGACGTGCTTGATGAAGAAATACCTACAAAAAAGCATCACGCAAAATACCATCAACTGAAACCATACCATATTAATGTCAGTAAAAGGAAAACTGTCACAGAAATGGATACTGAATACATAAGTTAACACGGGTACAAGAGATCAGTGAATGAGCACAAGCAGGGGACTAAAAAGCAAAAGGCAGAGATCAGCAGAAATTGAATGTATCTGCTCGGAATTAAAGGACACAGGATGATTGGGTAATCAATCTTAAATTTGTAATGTGTCAGCAAGTTATTCACAAGGGAAACACATGTCGTAACAAACGTTTGTGTTGTGTTGTGAATGTTTATTTTCATAGACGAGTCAAACCTTTGTAATACTGTAGGCTGTGATGTCAGGTCAATGGTCCAGATACTTTAGGTCATAATTTTAACAGTGGTCAATTCAAATATCTGCGCTACCATCAACCCTGTCCTTGGTTAAACCGTCCCACTACTCTTCGCTTTCCAAATATCCTCATTTGGACTTTCTTGTCAGGCTATAGGAGTAAGCTCTTTATCGTGATGCAGCGTTTAACTCACGGGTCGAAAACTTCCCAGTCCTCCTCATAGGACGCCTCCGGTGGCACTGCAGTAGGAGGAGAGTCCACATATGCCATTTCTGGACTGGATCCTGGAGCTGTGACCAAAGTAAGAATAGGATGTTAAATGGACTTACTTCGTTATTATTATCACCACAACAAGAAAGAAAACATCTAATGACCCAGGACCAGGTTTTCTGAGCGGTGGTATCTACCTGTAAGAGGTGGAAGGTCAGCATCTGGATCGAGCTCTCCCTCCTCTGCTGTGGGAGACGCCTCGGGGATGTGGGGAGGTCGAAGAGGTGGCAGCTGTGATACGCTAGAGTAAAAGTTAGTGGGGGCACACAGTTCCTGCGTGGATGTGGCTGTGCTGGTGGGCGTCTCCACAGCTTGCTCCATGTCCAGCTGCTTGACTATCTCCTCTGCTTCCAGCGCCTGGTCTGGAGAGTCAGAGCCAGAGGAGGCTGAAACACAAGCACAACAAAGAGACGAGTGAACACCATCAAGAACTAATAAAAACGCATTTCATGTCACCATAAGTAATGATGTGGTTACAGTGTCACCTGCATCTTAAAATCAGAGAGAAGCATGGCAGCACATCATTGTTGCTGTAGTAACATAAAAAGGAGGAAGAGGAAAGATGGTGGCTTACCATTTTTAGCTGGTGAGAAAAAGTTGAAAACAGGGGAGAAGATGGTCCCAAGAAGGGTGGTTCTCGGAGGGCTGGTGGGCACCTCAACGGCCGTCGTCTCCTCCAGACTGCCATTGGGCTTCTCCTTACTCCTGTCATGATTGGTTGCCTCTGTTGAGAGGAAACGACAGGTTAAAGAGAGTTAACAACGACAGGTGGGATTCTCTGCCGACTGGTATTATGGGTGTCGATGTGTGGTGGCGCAGTGATGGTTTGCATGCACGGCTCTCAGCACCATGTGGGCCTGGACCCCTGATGAAGACGAGTGATTAGTCTTTTTCCTTTTCTGTGTAACTCACGTCCATTAATGGAGCCTCTCCTTCCAACCCTGCTGATAGTCCTGCGGGGGGTGTTGGTGTTAGGGGTTGTAGAGGTGATCAGGTTGTTGTCCACATCACAATGGAGGCGTGTCTTTTTGGCTGGGCTTTCCTGCTCCACCTACAGAAGACAAGACAAAAGACAAAATACCGTTAACAGTGACATGGGCGGTGTGTTTTCCTGTTTACATCACAGCACGACAATTCCCCAGAAATTAGCTTCACAATCCAACCTGCTCCTTTCATGATGTGCAAATTGACACAAATTGTGACTTCATTATACATTATAACATTCAAGATTGTTCTTATCAGTTTATCAGGGGCTTAAGATATCAAATGTCACAAAAGGAGACTAATTAAAATATAAAAGATTTATTTCACCACTGTGAGGGAGTTGAACAACAGGCATCAATAGGAAGTAAAAACAGGGAGGGTGTCAAGTGTGTAAATTAAGACATGGCAGACCATGAAATAATGATCTTAAACATTAAAACTTTCTCTGTGTCTTTCAAGAGGAAAAGTTCCTTTTAGCCGAGTTGACTTTTCCACTTGTTACTACCTCCTGTCCCTGCACACCAACTCTGTGAGCCAAAATCTAAAATTAGACCCGAGTCCGAGTTCTCAGACAAGCTGCTGCATTCCTCCAGACATTTCTTGGGAAACATGACACTCTGCACCAAGAAACACTGTATTTAACTCACGGACCTGGAAAGCACAAAACTAAATACAGTTTTTAAAACACAGAGGTGGCAAAAGCTGAGGTAACACTTGGGGAAAACACACTGACGAGAGTTGGATGACTTCCACTTCACATACAGTTTTTCAGTGCCTCCAGAAGGGGCACCACACTCATTTGCATTGAGCTCAATCATAAAGCAAGGTCAGCTGATGTGATCACAAAGGTCTTTACCTTAACCGCATTTCCTCTGATGAACTTTTTGATGGTTGAGAACAAGCCCCTCCCACCACTAGTAGGAGTGTCCTCTTCTACTTCTGAATGCCTCCGCTTGGTCCGGGACGGGCGGCTTGCCACACTGGGGTTCGGCTGCTGAGACGCCTTACGCATTCTCAGCCTCATTGTTTTTGCAGTCACATGTAAGGCTGTGTAAGAAAAATCAGACAGAGGGAAAGACAGAGAGACAGAAAATCATTGTAACTGTGCACAGTCAAGGAAACACGTTTAAGCAAATCTTCCATTGTTGAGGTGGACGAACAGGTTGTTCTAACAGTCTAAACTGCTGGATAGCTGTGGGATGCATCTATGTGTACTGAAGTAATACTGGTGCATTTTCTGCCAACATCTGGATGCATTCAAGATCCCATTTCACTTACATCAGAGTGGATCACGGCAGCCACAGCTGGCTTTACTTCCATCATTCTACAAACACTCCCTACGATTAACTACATGTATGCAAGATTAATGTTTAAGCAAAAATACAGAACTGAAACAACCAAATGCGCTTACAAAGATTTAAAATGTGACTAAGTTCACCCAAAACATATGTGAAGGAAGTACATTCCTTATTCTCCAAAGCTGAGGGATTTAATTGGTCAGCGCTGTCCTCAAGTTTTTTTGTTTTTTTTTACAGGAAAAACTAAAAACTATTCACAGTCAACACAAATCGTCAGTCAAGCATGCCAGCCCTTTGCTCTTACGTAACAGCAGCTGGCTGAAAATGTGTCTGGACATATCCACAACCTGTCAGGAACCTTAAACACACAATAGCACCTTCTCAATACATACAGCGCACCTCACATACTGTAAGCACCCTTCCCTACATCTGCTTTACATTTATGCGGGGGTGTACACATGAACGCAGAAGAGGTGTAGACCTGCGTACTGTTGCTCAAACACGAACACACAAAGGCTCTTTAATAGCATCAGAGTACATGGCAACATTTAAGTAACAGCTGCGGGCAAGAACAATGGAACAAGTCTGAAAGTTGTGAGTGTATTACAAGAAATTAGCAGATTAAGACAGTGAATGCACATGCATCTCTCCATCCGTGAAAATACGGCTTTCTCAAAATGTAATTTTCAATATTTAATTTCCCCCGAGATAATTTCAGCAATTATAAAACAGGGCATATTTACGTCTGAGAGATAAAAAGCTCATGACACCGAGGAGAACTGCTGACCTTTGATGTGTAAGGAAATGCCTTCGATGCCTCAGATTTTACACTCGGAAGCTTTATGGAAAGTAAGTGCTAATTTCCATCATGTTAAGAGAATAAAGGAGCTTTTTCACCGATTGGACTAATGCCAGAGAATAAAAAAAAACACTTATTAACATCTTATCTATCGATCAAACACCTCTTTTCCAGTGTGAGGACTCTTTTAATGTCTTTGTGTTTTATCCCCAAACATAAACTAAGAAATTCATCTGATTTGGGTGAAACAGTTACGCCGCCCTTTACACATTACGGTAATTGTGTCCGTATGATGCAACTCTGGTAAACTCAGATTAATTCTGTGCTTCAATGCTGCTCGAATCGCAACACTACTGCATAAGATAGACATGTGTACAGTGCAACAATGATGTTCATGCAGCAACACTTTGAATAAACATGCTCATGACACTGGTCACGGTTCAAAGACAGGGATAATTTAAGCTGCGGTATGAAGTGTTGCTTAAACAAATCTCCGTACCCCACTGGTCGGTCCAGATTAATATAACAGAGAGTCTGTCTCTGCTAATACAGTACATTTGTAAATATCTCTATCATTATTTGCAATAGCTCGAGGCACAACTGTTTGGCTCCCTTGTGCTATTAAATGTCAAACCTAACCTGCAAAACCTGGCAGAAGCTGCAAACTGGTAATATTACTGACTGAGTATTAAGTCTATCATACAGATAAGGTTTCTGTAGATAAAACTAAATCAAGCCATTCATTTGAACGACATGCTTTGTCTGTTGTCTTTACATTCTTTACTTCCATGCTCTTCAAGCACAGTATGTGCCGGTATACACACAAACACAAACAACATCTCCCTGTTTTCCTGTCGTTGCAACATCTGAAGAAAAAAAAAAAATCAAAATGAAGTGCTTATCAAATGTAAGTTACTATGAGGTCAAACCTCGCATGATAGCAACACCACAGCAGCTAAACATCCACCTTACTGGGAAATCTCCCACTGTCCAAGGATCATGCACATCATAGCTAGGTACGAGCAACTGAGCGGGAAATAAGAACATGCATGCCACCGAGACTGTATGAGCCAGCTAGCAGACGCAGTGGAGAAACAAGTGAGGCCCTTCCTTCCTACAGCCCCGTCCACTCTGCAAAAAACTACTCCGATAAGGTTAGCTAATAGGCTTAAGAAGTGGGTAACACATGTATCATAATGGAAGAAAATAAAGTTAAAGCACATGACACGTTTGGCCCTGCTCGCCTCACCAGTTCCCAAATCGACCTTAGTGAAAGTTGCACGACATAATCACGACTACCAAAGCGCTCTGCGGCTAATCGAGCAGCTAACTCGTGCTAACAAGAGGAACTACAAGAGGTCCGTGCGGAAAGCGTCAGGGGTACTAAATGTGCCTCAAAATAAAAGTTTGTTTTCACACCACCAGATTTTTTAAAGTGGCACTGAGAGATAATGTCACGCTGTAACAACAGCAGCCGGCACTAGGAAACGTTAACGGTTCAACAAGCCCGAGCCCCGAACAGGCTAACTTACCGTTAGCGAGCCAGTGCGGCATCACAAGTTGATGGAAATGCGGTTTAAAACAATAAAATAAGAAAATGAAAATTAGTTAGCTGTCTACATTGAAGCTTCGTGAGCGTTTTCACTCGACTGTCTCCACGAATTATGCACAGACTTTTGACGTTTACACCATTTTGACAGCAAAGCTCGTCAGGCACCGTTAATCAAAACAGCTAACTGACAGAGAGAAACGTTATTCAAACTGATAACCGGTTAATCAAATCAGCGCTATCGTTGCTAATCACCGCAATTGATTAGATTTTATTCTGCAACTTTGATGTATGAACGAGTACAAGTCGGCACCCGTTGGGTTGATTTTAAATGGGGGGAGGAGGGGAGGACAGCGTTAGGTAGCTAATGTGAAGCTTAAGCAAAGTTGAGCAACGGAATGCCAGTTTGGACGAGGTTAGCATCGATGCTAACTAAAAAAAAAAAACATAACCTAACGTTAGATCGCGTTAACTGTTCATTGTTGTATCAGACGTGGGCTGTTCCGCTTGGTATTTCGTTTTCTAGTGATTGTTTATTCAATAGCGTGGTTACACAAAGCGGAAGGAGCCTAAATTTCGGTGGAGTCGACCAGGAATTAGCCAGGTCCGAGTTAGGCCGTGTTTTAGCTGCACGTAGCTACGTATCCTAGCTTAGCATTGATAGCTTAGCGTTAACCTAACCTAGCCGTGTACAAAAAAAAAAAAAAAAAAAAAAACGGCTTCGGGCTAACAGATGTGCACAGGCAGGGAAGGAAAATATTTATCCTGTAGTTAGCCAACATTACATAAACCGCCAGCCAAAGGAGACAAATGCACGACAACGGGGTTTGGTTAACGTTTCCGACTTACTTTACAGTGATCCGCAGTTATCTGGAGATGACGACTCAAGACCGATTAACCATCACAACTGAGGAGGTGGTTGTTTTCGTGAGCTGTTCCGACCTTTTTTTCTGTGTATCTACTCAAGGGCCGTCTCCGAAATGACACACCGTTGTGTTACCAGGCGCCATTTCCCGCCTCTGCTCAGTCTCTCCGAAGCAGATACCCGTATGGGACACAGACACACCCCCTTACCTCTCAAAAACACCAGCCACGGTCTGCAGCAGCAGCAGGAGCACCACTGCTCTCTTCTTCAGCCTAGAGAGAAAGGTGGTGTTTGTTGTTCTTCATTTACAGACAAGTATTTAATCACATTATATTTAAATGATCGCGAATCGGTCGGGCACTGCGACATTTCTTGCTCTATACCCTTATAACACAAGTGGAAAAACACATGGTAGTGTTTATTTATTACCTAAAGACACTCACGCGCTGTACACCTTGACAGTGTTTGCATTTAGAAATCAAGTGATTGGTTCTTCACATCTACATTGACTCTAAAGCATCATCACAACATGACAAGTGACATGAAGCATCACCTTTAATAAAATTAAATTACATTCAATCTGCCTTTCCATGAGAAATAATATATATATATATAAAAAAAAAAATCTGGCTGCACAAACAACTGATTTCCTGTTAACGGATTTCCCTAAAGTTGAGGAATTAAGGTTTCTCCAGTACAAATGGTAACATTTCAACTACATTATGTACATAAGAGACCTCATTAATGGAAGCATGTGTACAGTATGTCAGTTCCATGTGCCGAGTTCATCTTTGCACACTGTGGAGGATACTAACATTGCTCTAAGTATTGCTTAAGCATCAGTATTTTGCTAAACATGATTATTAATAACAAAGAAAAATAAATGCATGCAATGGCATCATTTAGGAAAAAAAAACAAAAAAAACAAGGAGCACTTCTGAGTGTCTGTCATTAAGAAAAGAAATCGATTTAATAGGCCATAAGAAGTGTCCTTGGCATTTGTGATGTATTCCCATTCCTGTAAACAAAAAAAGGTCTTCCATGTATGAGTCCCAAAACAATGTTGGAAAGACAGAATGCCAAAATAGTCTCTTTCATAAACGTCTCAAGAGAAGAGTTTGTTTATATGAAGCAACAGCGACATGAAAAGAAAAGTAGCAAAAACAAAACACAGTTCGACCTTGAAGTTCAGATGTGGGTCAACAGAGCTCGTTGGACCACTCCATTGTGAACTGAGGCAGTTATCAAATAACAAATCTCAACAGTCAATGTACAGTACGTCACCTCTACCGCCTTGGGACCATTAGCAAATCAAGAGCAGCTCAGGACAATGCCATGATTTTTTTTCTTTTTCTTTGTATTTTGTTACGTTATTCAGAATTAATTCATTAGTTGCAATGTCTGTTCAGTCCATGACATTGAGAATGCACCCTAAAAACTCTTAAACATACTGATGTTCAAACTAGTTTGTCAAGAAAGACCTTGATTGTGGAGGAAGGTCTGAATATTTTTTAATGAGATACAGCTGTACAAGTTCCAATTCAAAGAATGTCAATGGCTTGATGTCTTTTTCCATAATCCACAGCCCGATCTCCCTGCATGTCCCGATCATCATCGTCTGAAACAAAAGAACGCAACACAAACATGAGACGTTAAGTAATGGACAATACACCGTACTACGTAATACTATCACACAACCTACATTATTGCATATGGTTATTGCATATGCATTATCTAATTGAGTCCAATCACACCAACAGCTATTGAGAAATAACACGGTCACACACTGTCCAGTAAGAAAACAATCAGGATTTCTGTTTTCCCATTGTTTTGGATGTGGTGGAAAACAACAGTTTGGTTCTCCTGATTTAGCATAATGTATCATATATATATAATTTTGGAAGAAAATGTTTTCTACATCAGTATACAAAGTTATGAGACATTGTCACTGCCATAACAAGAACATCCTATGGATTAGAAAATCAGACTGAACAGTTAAAACACACAGACTAAACATACATAACATATCGTTACCAGCTTCTAATCACCAGCAGACTGATTTCCCCAAACTGGTGTGTTGCTGCGCTCTAATCAATAATTCAAATTCCAATCTAATAGGCAATCACAAGTTCATGTCAGGAAACGATAACAATAAATAAATAATTAATAATAAAAAAAAAAACACCAATAACTTGAGCATGCATTTCAATGTTTGAAGGAGAACACAGACACATTCACGAACACAGTGAGCTATATTTATCTACTGGTCTAGATGTGGGTCAGATTTGTGGTGGGCACAGACAGGTGGTATAGCTAAAAAAGAAGCACAGGCAGGAGAGAAGAAAGTACTAGATGGCGACTGATTTACTCTCACAGAACCGTAAGTTCCTGGGTCTTGTTATGCTAATTTAACTATGCAAAACAAAATGCATAGAAAAGTTCAGTTACTCATTCAGGACTGCATGTACAGCAGTGTTCATAGCAGTGCTTGAATATCTATAGTTTATGATGCATTCAAGGACCAAACTCATGGCACTGTGAGCTACTCTTAACTGTTGGGGACAAATGCAAGGGGGGCGGCAGCAGGACAGGGGGGTGGAGGGAAGGAGCAAGGGAGGAATGGTGGATACACATCTGAACAGGCAGTCCAGTCCCCCGGCCTGGCTCACCTTGAACGTCTTCCTCCCCACCATCACCATCCTCTTCCTCATTGTAGGCCAGCTCAGCCTGCTTGTCGGCCTCATACTCACCCACGTTCCCATCATCCCCATTGTAGTCCGCTAGCTTAGAGCCGTGTTGCGGATCTACTGGGGACTCGTTCTCATCAAAGAACCGGCCTGCAGGAGGCAGAGAAGGGCCTCATCAGGAAGGGAGGGAAGCGGAGGCAGTTGAAGGGAGACAGGGAGGAATGGGCGAAATACTGTGTAATGAATGCATGAAGGAAGAGGTCATCGCATGAAGAGTATGATCATGAAGATAAAGTTAATTAGGAGGAGGAAACACGGTGGCAGACTTTAAATGGAGGAGGTGTTTCTGAAGAGTAAAAGAAAGTCGAACATGGACTCGAAAGAAGTTGAGAGTGAAAACAAAATGGAGTTTCCCTTGCAATGAGGGTTTGTTAAAAGTGTGGAAAGCACCGAGCACCAATCCAGTCCATCAACCCCATACAATAACCCTGCAGGAAATCCTATCACACGTTGAGGTTTTGTTGGTTCTGTGAGATGTGTTGATTTAACTCAGGCCACAGATACAGTCAGGCTACACGACTAGGTTTTCATCTTATAACACATCTCTCTTCCTACACTCTCATCAATGGTGTTTTTGATGTGGTGCACACTGTACCTCGTTTTTTAACACCTAAAACAGAGACTTTTGCAAACCCACGGCTGTTTCCTGATTGGCTTTTATTTGCCTCCTCCTCCAAGTGGTGAAAAAAACATGGGTGACAAATTACAAGTGTAATGACTGCTGTCTTTGCGAGCAGCTGCTGAGGAGTTAAATTCTGCATTTTAACACTGCAGCTGTCATTGCTGCTCCACGCTCATAGTATTTTT
>OMNW01011562.1:0-12918 GCA_900303245.1 Selene dorsalis | reverse complement strand
AGTGAAATATGTTTCTATTACATTCTAGGCCTGCTCTAACCCTAATTTTACCAGTCTACACCCTGAACTCAAACTTTCTCTCATGCAAGACAACAAGAACATTCAGAAAATGTGTTAGGAAATTGTTTGAAAAAGTGAAAACAATTTACAATTTGCTGCCTTTTTCAGTTTTACACCATTATAAACTGAATATCTTTGGGCACCTTGAGCTTCAACACTGATTTTGTATTATTATTTTAAGGTGAATGCAGTCATGCATACTTATATTATAATTTAGAATCAAACAGGATATTTAATAGATGAGATATTGAAGCCACAGTGGATCTTGATGTGATTAGAAACTGGCATCACCTCAGTTTGTTGTTGTATTCAGTATTGTCAATTTTTTTTACTCACCTCAAAACACACCTTGAAATTACCTGTTAGATTTATAGCTGTGACTCAAATATATATTTATATAATATATATTTACTAAGCTCATGAAACCATCTGAAGGCTTTTTAGAAAACTTTGCCAACAATCTTAAACTGAAACCAGCAAAGAAACCAACTATCTTGTAAAACAAAACAACCAGACAATGGAGTGACCACTTAAACACACACAGAGTGTTTTCACTCTGGTTTCCATCCAACACCTTTTTCTTCTTCCTGCTGGTTTGTGTCTGTGATTTGTCACCTGTGTCTCATTGTGGCGGTTGTCAACCTGAATGTTTCTTGTCAGGCCAGTTCGGATGGAGGTGTGTGTGGTTCCCTCACTCCTCATCACGTCCGCGCCCATTCCTCCCCTGCCTCCCTCCCAGTCAACTCCCTCTCCACTCAAGCGACAGATGTAGCACCGCCACCGATCATACCTGATGATGTGCCACTCCCCCACGGTTGGGAAATGGCCAAAACCCCTACTGGCCAACGATACTTCCTCAAGTAAGAGGTCTAACTTCTTTTTATCACTGTGTCTGATCTGTTGCTCTGCAGGTTACTTGACCCACACACTTAACCTTGTTCTAATATTTACATTTCTGCATTATCTCTTATTTTATGCAATTTCCCAAAAGCTCAAATGAGTCTTGCTCTGTTTGAGTTTGGATTTAGAAGCATATAAACTCCTAATTTAATTTTTACATTTAAGAAGCTGCGACTTGCTGAATTTTCTTAATTTTGCTTGATAAATGACCTGAAACATTAAGATTAAATGATCAAAATCTTATATAGATTATCAAAGCACAGGAAATAGAGAGAGAGAGAGATAACACAAAAGGCAGTAGCGGGGAGAGACATCCAACTGTAAAGATATAAGACAATTACAGGCAATAAGAAAACGCTCAGACTAGTTTTGCAACCATTGCGGTTTCAGCAGGTTTCATTCATGGGAGCACATGGCCTGACAGCTCACACTCCTGTCAGAGGCCACTACACTTTACAATGGCACAAGCAGTGACAATTATCTGTGTGAGCGTAGATGTACACACACATCTGGTAGTACAGGTAAAGCAGGTCCACTCACGCTTCTCATCCGGCAGGTTACAGTGGTTTAACAGATATAGATGAGTTTAGACCTGTTGTGTGTTCACAGTCACCTGGAGAAGACAACCACTTGGCACGACCCGCGTCTCTCGCAGCTGCAGTCGGCTGCAGCTCAGCATCCCATCGCTGGCGCTCCGGTCCACGCCCACTCCCTCAGCAACCCTGCACCCACCACGCAACCACAAAACATCAATCCAGAGACAGGTATCACCCCCAGCCCCACCCCCACCTCCCTCTCACCCAATTTCTCTTTAAAGTACAGACCTGCCTCTCACAGTTCAACTCCATCTCCAGCGGGCCAGGTCTTCGCAGGGTGTGATTTCTTCGAGATTCCCTTTGGGTGTCTACTTCTGTGGTTTCCTGTGACTCTGTTGGGATTAATGACACTGATAGATTCAGGCAGAGGGTGAACGTTAATGACAAGATGGACTCTCAGGTCTGATATTGAGAGAAATTTAATCTCAAGCAGTTTATTCATATTCATAAGTGTTTTTATTATTTAAATGCAAGTTTTATAGCTCGTTAACCCCGAGGTGTGTTTGACTATATTTCTGTTACGGTTCACCCAAATCACAAAAACAAACAAGTTCCTGATCAGACGAAAAGATCTGTGAAGTCAGTGCCCATATGAACAGTGAGACAGGTTTTGCTTTCTGTAATCAGTCATGTTCATACTGGAAATAATTGCTATAGGTCCCCAACACAAGTCATGAATACGCAAATTAAGTGGATATCTTCCATAGTTAAAGTTGTTTGAATACCTCTTTTTGTCACCATCCCTCCTCAGCAGCTCAGCAGGAAAGTCATTTCAGTAAAACACAAATGGATTACACAGGTAAATTAATTTCAGATTCACGTTTGAATTGACATTTTAAAAACAGAAAATACATTTGAAATGAATCCCCTTTGTGTCCAGTATGAACAGGAGAAAAGATAAAAGCAAGCAAAAAGGATTTTAATGTTCACATGGGCACCTGAGTCTAGTTTTATTTCAGACTTGTGTTTGTTAAACCTCTGCACCACAACATTGTTTTCTGTTTGCCTAAGTGTTGAGATTTTTTTTTTTTCTGGAGATGTCTGTTGTCTGGTCTACACAGTGGAGGAGAAAACAATTTCATTTGTGGTTTCATCAGATTGAAAACACTGCTATAATTTTGATATCATTTTTTTATAACAAAAAAAAAAATCCCTGACTACTTCTGCATGGGGGATGAACCACCAGAAAGTTAGTATCCGACTCTGCAGTTCCCCTGAAGACTTACAAACCGTTGTGGCATCTTTTCAGCTCATTGTTATGGTTGTTGAAGGCACAACTGTAGTGTTTTGGTTCACGGTCGATGCTCTTATCAGCCTTGTGTTTTGGCAGTCCAGAAAACCCACTGAACACGAACTTCTCATAATGAAACTTTCAGCAGCTGAAGAGATCCACAGATTTGCCTTCTCTCAGCAGGAGGTGGAGACCAAAAACGGAGCTAAAACTCAGCTCCGTACGGATAATTATGTGAATTCATATCCTCTGCAGTTGTAAATAGGAAGTAGGTTCGCCATAACAACCTCATGAGGTATGTCAGTGTTGTGTAAACAGCTTATTTTCTACTGCCCTCAAGTGGTCAAAGAATCATTTGATGCAGGTTGAAGTAAAAGTCGCAAAGCAATTTCAGGGTATCCACATAATAATAAGGGCAGTGTTTCTGTTTAGAGGAGTTGCTGTTTTAACAACTTTATTTGGCTAAACAGACCCTTTAATGTACTGATAATCTTTTATATTTGCAAAATCTCCCATCCACTGCACTCGGGCCAGATTTCAGACCATTGTTCCTCTACAGAACATGCTGGAGCTGTTTTCCCACTAACCTTCACCTCTATTCTAAAATCTATACAAACTAGAAGTTGCACAGACATTAAAGGACGTGGGCCAAATTCTACTTTTGACTCTCAACACTCCATGCACTCCATCCACCATTTGCCTTCTCACTGTGTACTTTCACTGCTGTTCAGGTCCACTGCCTGAAGGCTGGGAGCAGGCTGTGACTGCAGATGGAGAGGTGTACTACATCGATCACATAAATAAGAACACCTCATGGGTCGACCCGCGTCTAGGTAGCACACTATCAAATTTGTGTCTCCTGAATTGACAATTATTGTTTGTCAATGAGAAACATTTTGTTCCAATGTCCACCATCACAAGTTGCTGTTTAGCAGCAACAATAAGAAAGATCGCAAAGTTTTGAGAAGTTTTTCTTTATTTATGTCATTATTGAAATGTTTTACCTCTTAATGTTGACTTTATGGTCAAAACATCCTCTCTCTATGAATTTTATGTTTCCAGCACAGAAGATGAACCCAGGCATCCTCGGCTTGGCGATGCAGCAAAGGCAGGAAAAAGAGAGGCTCAGATGCAAACAAGGCCTCCCTCCACAACTCACACCACAGGTCAGAGGTCAAATAAAACAGTAGGTGGACGTGTGGATGAGCTACCCAGAAACTCAGTCATTTCATTTTGAATCGCACTCAAAGCTGCAAGTTATTCTTTATGTCATCTGGTTGCAGATTCAAGAGTTATTAAAATGTTTCATTTAATGCAGTTTTGGTTTTATTATATCATATGTTATATATCATGTGTGTGTGTCTTGTAGGAGGCCGGAGGAAGAAACCAGATGAGCGGTGGGATGGACCATGACAGGAACGCACCGACACTTGCTCCATCTCTGGATGTCAGGATCCGAGCCTCGAACCACGAACCAACACTTAATGGGTGAATTCATGTTTAATGTTTTGGTTGTGTAGCTGCTGCTTCTGTAGCATCAATTAGTGACAGAAGTGGAAAAGATAGTTACAGGCTTTGAGTAAATGCATCAACAAAGACTAGAAATAATTCCTTTTCAATCCTCTGCTCCGACCTCCATACATCAGGGATAAATAGAATTCCATTCATGCAGCTCAAAGCATTGAAAAATGACATTTCACAGACTCAACAGAAGCGACTCTTTCCAGGGACAAAGTCCCAGTCACTCCGGATAAACTATTAGTCCTGCTGGCAGCAATTTGTATGAAAAATATGTCTCAGTTAGTTTCAATGAAACTAGTGTCACGATTCCAGGAAAAATTATGTCTTTGAAAAGAAAAGATGATGATGATGATGATGATGATGACGATGATGATGATGACAACGATGATGATGATGAGAGGAGTGGAGTAATATTTATGTACATGTGTTTTCGTGCAGCGCTCATTCTCGCAACGAGAGCACTGACAGTGGTCTGAGTGTCAGCAGCTTACCCCGCACGTCGGACCACATGCTGAGCTCTGTGGATCACATGGACACTGGTAATACAAAAACACACACACACACACACATCCACACAAACATCCAAAAACAAAGTCATGAAATATAGACCTGTGGTGTCTGAAGTGGAAAAGTACACTTTGATTTTTTTTTTTTCAAAATCATTGCTCCAAACTAAATATTATGTGTTTTCTTTTTTTTTTGCTGAAACCAAAGTAATGAAGAACACAGTGCTGTGATTTGGCATCTGTTGGTCTAAATCTACAGTGCAACCAATGGGAAACGGTTTATTTTGGGTGCACTTTATAATGTGTCACATGTGTTTAGCCAGTGATTTCATGCCATTATACTGTCTTATTTAGTTGTAATACCTCAGATGATCTATTTTAAAGCTGTAGACTCTGGTAATTATGGAAAATAGTTGTAAACATTTCATCTTTCTAAAGCCATAAAGAACACATAGAAGATTTGGCCTGGCAGATTGTTTCAAGTAGCAAACACGTGACACTGTGATAATTCCTGTACATTTGCATTTGTGCACATATTTATCTAATTACATCATGTGATTAATCGCAGCTTATTGTGTACTGTGTATGGTTTATTTTTGCATATTAAACAGAGGTAGGGGAGGAAGATGAAAATTATGAACTGTGTATTTATTCATGTATATACACAACTCCCTGCAGGGGAAAAAACTGCAATTGCTCTTGATTCAGCTGTAGCCACAGTCAGTGAATTTCAGCTCACTGTTGATACTTAAATTGTCAGTCACGTCATCTGATTTGTGTTTGTGACTTGTTTAGGTGACTCTGGTGAGAACTCCTCCATGACCTTACAGGAGACGATGCCCGTGCTCCCCATGTCCGAGGGCGATGAGTTGATGCCCGGGATCCCCGAGGGTCTCAGTTCGGACCTTCTGATGGACATGGAGACCGTTCTCTCTGGATCGCATATGGACAGAGACAGCCTGTTCACCTGGCTATAGACACACCCAGCCGCCGCCTAAATATGGTTTGACATCAGATCTTCATGACGTGACTGAGAATTTTCCAGGATTTTTTTATTATTATTATTTCTTTGGTTCAAAAGTGGTACAGAACATCATAACTGAGAGAATACGCTACTATTGAGTGATGGATACCTAACACTACTCACACCCTGAGGAATATAAGAGCCTGACTCTCACAGAAGGTGGTAAGCTGCTGGTGTTTCTCCTCCTTTTGGGCTTGGCCTTACAGAGATGCGTGACGGAGCATCTGTTTTTTTAGACACTCCCTTCATTTTTTAGGCATCGACCTCAGATGATGTGCGCCACGTCTCTGGTACAGTACGTCAGAGTTAATTTTAGAGTACAGATTTTTTTTATTATCCCCAGTTGGGTAATACTGGTTGCAGCAATCTTCATATAAACACAGTTAAGTCATAGTAGTCTTCATGTAACAGTTACAGAAATGCAAAGAAGAGAGGTCAAAATAAACTAAAAAAGAGAAACGTTATTAACGGTAACAAAATAATAACATATCCGCGTTTATTTCCGTTTCTTGGTGAAGCCGATGGAACAAAACAGCATCATCTACAGTAGCTCTACTACCTCGAAATAGCCTGTAATTCATAATCTTCTGCCATGACTCAAATAATTTATCTCAATTAATACCACAGTGGTTTCATGAAACCAAAACAATCCTGCTTAATGAACATCATTGCGACGCAGACACATCAGGGAGAAGAGTCAGTCGAAGATGAAGCAAACTCCCATTTACTCTCACACTTTAGAAATTATCACTTTAAAATGCTCACAAGCCAAAAGAAACAACAAACAAGCCTGTGTTGAAGACTGTGGGGTGGCACTGAACCCAGATTGTACCGTCTTCCAAGGGTTTTCAAAATAAAGTTCACAAGGACACACTTTATCTTTAGTCATAGTAAAAATCACAGCCTGTCAAAAGCACTTAGAGAAGTAAAAGCGTGTAGAGGAGTCTTGACTTTACGCTAACAGTTAAGTGTGTTTGTGGGATGTCTCTTTACAGTGAGGACCACTGCAAAAGTATTGAGATGGTCTACGGTAAACGAACATACGGTCAGTACAATGCAATCCAACACAACAGGATACTGTAATCCTGATGCATCTGGTCTCTTGATCTATTTAGTCAGTAGAAAACTGCTTAAACTTTGACTCTTTAGATACATTATGTGGCCTTTGCTGTGTGAAATAGCACCTCTGCTCTTTCATATCTTGAGCTTACATTTTTTATTTTTATGAACTGGGTTCTTTTCTCTTTTTTTTTTCTTTTAAGACATCATCCACGCTCTCCAACAACTTAGGAAATCCTGCAACAGACTTTCTACTTTCTATAAAATCACCTGTTTTTGAAGTTACTAATATTCAGGGTTTTTATCAGTGCTGTGTTTTCTGTTTTTTGTTGTATTGGATTGCATTTTATTGTAAAGAGGTCCAGTCATTTTGTCTACTCCAGCATTGAATATAAGCTTCACAAAGGTAGTATTTATTGGAGATTTGTTTTATGAGATTACATTATATTGTACAGATGTATTAATGATATGTTCACCCCTTGTTTAAGAAGTGACGCCGTATGATCACCGTCAGGGCCGGGATGCTTCAGTGAGTGATAAATATTGATTGAGTCAGCCAGCGCCCCTCGAACTTTGAGATTAAGCTGTTTTATTCCTTTTCCACTCTTGGTGTGATGCATTCCTAATTGTTTTCTTTTTCACATTTTTAAGAATATCTGTTCATTCAGTGGCATCATTGAATCTTTATCCCGCAGGCAGACATAAGACCGGAACAGTTTCACTTTTAGTTCCTTCTTCACAATCACACAATAACGCACAAGTTGTCTAGACTTTGCTGACGATGTCTGGATGCACACACCACAGATACGTCTTTCTTACCCGTTCAGACATCTATTATGTTCCATAATTTCCTAAATTACCAAGCTCATGAAAATTAAGTTGTGTAATCACTATGAACTTTAAGTGTGCATCATTCTTTCAGTCATGTGCCATTGTGGTGTGGTGATAAAATTAAAGTGCATCTTGATTCGAGTCAGCACTGCATTAACAATGACGATAATATAACACTGAAAGAAAGGACAGTAATGATTTTTTTCTTACTTTGTGAACAAGGCATACACAGTGAGGTGCAGCCACAATCAAAATATGTCGCACAGCTTTTCTCCAGTACATCGAGTTTGCTCACCAGCTCTCATATCGTTATCATTCATGTGATTTACAAAGAGCTATCAATGTATACAAAACTACAAAATCTGTCCTTGACTCAAGTTTTCCACTCTCAAAGAAGTGAGGAAAATATTGTGCTTTAAAAGTGGCTTTCGGGGCCGTATGGAGATTGTAGCGTGAGTCAAGGACCATACTAACTGCGGATGCTGTGTTCTTGTATTTAGTTTTATCTACAGGTGCTATCTGGTGCTGTAATACAGAAGGCAATCATCAGTACAGGAGCTCTTTAATCCACCTTTAGTTAAACTATATAATAAGTATATATTCTGTTTTTATCTGCTGGGTTGTTTCTGCTGTGTGTTTCTTTCTGTGATATTTTATCTGAATTTGGAGCTGTTTTATTATTGGTGAGAGCATTTCTTCTAACTGGCTTCCTTTTTTATAAATATATACACACAGTATATAGATTATAAAGACTTCATTCACAACATCCCCAAAATAGAAAAAGCCCAGTCACTTTTTGTAATCTTTTAAAAATAAAAGCACAGTGGGCTCACATAATGCAACACACACTACCTAGCCTTATATTTATCTTGGCATGCATGACACTCGCTATGTATGTTACATATAATGTTTATTATCCTATTTACAGAGAGTTTGGAGGCAATCAGACTTGTTTTGTACCTTTTTATGCATGTGCTTTATATAAATATATTTCTTCTTACTCTCACTGTAATCATTTTAAAGGAGTTTCTGTTTAATAAACTTTTAAAAACGCCTAACAGGTTGTCTTTCGTGTGGCTTTTCTGAGGTGTAGTACTTAAATTCTTGGTCTGATAAAATTACTTTAACATCTTTTCAGGCTCAAGAACAAGCTTGTCTCACAAGTGTAGTAGCAATACGATATGAGGCTGTAGGGATTTCTAGAATGTGTTGATTTCTCTATAACAATAAAAGAGGTATTTATAATTAATCACTCTTTAAGCAGTAATGGAAAATTATCTAAACCACCCTTAAAGTAAGAATGACAGGTACTTTACATGGGGCAAAATAGGTGATGCTTTCATTTCATTTAATGCTTTTGTAGGAGGAGTTTCTGTAGGAGAGGAAATGGCATTTAAATGACACAGCAGTGGAAATACCAAACACAAACCCATTGAGATGACAGCTCAGACTTTCTCACCGTCTGACTAGTCTGCAAGCATGTAAGTATCTTCTTTCAGAGGAATATTTAAGATATTCTTGAATGCACCTTTATCGTAACTTTAATAATAGTAGATAAACCTGACTAATCTGACTTTTAACAAATGTTTGTTGTCATTGTCATATTTGGTTTATATTAAGATATTGACAGATATATACAGTGTTAGACTTATTATATCATAGATGCATTGTTTTTATATGCATATTGTAACTACTGACACTATATATTAACTGAACATGTACCTTAAGCGTAAATAGTGGGTTCTAGGTGTGGACATATAATAACTTTATTTATATAGCACTTTTAACGGGTAGTAGACCACAAAGTGCTTCACAGAAGTTAAAACAGTAACGAAGAGAGCAAGACAAGACACAAGAAAACCATGAATACAAAAATGACATGTCATATCAGTATTTTGTGCTGATTTATGTAGCGTATTACTGTAATGTAGCCTAAATGTATGTGGACATGGTAGACTACTGAAACCTGAGAAAACCTGAGGTTGTCACCTGCACGGACTGTAAGTCACCTTCGGTCTGGTTTCACTTCACCCTATAAGCTCTGACCGGAAGCAGACAAGGCTGTGGGCAAAGGCTGTCTGACATAACATCTACATCACCGGGACTTTCCGTGAAGTGGCCGGGATTTCTCAGCGGTGAGTGTGATCCACCAGTGGAAATGTGAAGAAATTAAACACCTGTGTCTCACGTTTAAACCCGTCTAAAACGTCTTTTACCGCGCTGCCAAACCCACCGTCGTGACAAAGTTTGGCCGTTATTAGCGTTAGCAGTCGTTAGCGTTAGCTAGCTAAACATCTACTGATGATATCTGTAGGGCGTTGTTGGCTCTCTGTATATTTTCATTTTAACTACCGCTCTGCTACCAAAACCCCTTTTAAATCTATGGAACACGTTTCTTAACATTAATACGACATAGCTAATATGAGCTACAAAGACAGAATTGGGCCGAAACATAAGCAGGAGCCGAACAGGACGTGGCTTGCTGAGTAACAGCCTGCGTGTTCAGGAAAGTACCTAGCTCTCCAGGAGGAAACCAAAACAATAGTCTTACATGTAGTCTTATTTGACTGTGAATTTCAGTATTATCAGCTGTAATTCTGAAAGCACCCGAATGATTAATTAGTCGATCAACTATAGATTATTTGGCAGTTTTGATAAAGGGACATTCCACCAATTTACCATGAAAAACAAGGTTGGACGAGCAGCCGTGCAAACAGACCAAAGAGCCTCTGGCGATGTCACTGTCAAACAGGTCTGTTCAGCAAGATTTATATGTTATGAATTTGCGACATTTGAACAGAAACTCACAAGTTGTCAGATAAATAAAACAGTTTAGTTTGAGCGAGTCTGATTATACAAAAAAGCAACCAACAAGTAATTTAAATATCAACTTGTTATTTTAATTACAAGTTTTTCTGTTAACCTCTCATCATTAGTCCCTGTAGCCCAGGTTATGTTGAAAAGTGTTTGACCAGCACTTCGGTACTTGTAGTTATCCTGACTTCCAACTATATTCACTAAGTATTGTTTTAACTAATTAATCACTTTTTCAGTTCTTGGCCAATTTTAAATGAAAATAGCTGAATCTTGTATGTTTCTAACTTTTGTTTTCTGTGATTATAAACTGTGCATTGTTAGTCAGACAGAAGTAGCAGGAGTCTGTATGAGTTTGAAACAAGTGAGAAAATGACAGTGTGTTTTCTGTTGTTGATTTTTGTCTGTTTTATCACTTCTTCAGGTGCTGATATCACCAACCTAAAGAAGGAAGCCGATTAGCCCCACTAAAAGAGAATATAATTTTTCTTATTGGTTTTTTACTATTCAAGTATGGAGGCTTAGACACCTACAAAAGCGATGTCCAAAATGGGGGGAGGGGTTTGAGATCACATAACCCTTTGTCATTGTGTATGTGTGTGTGTGTGTGTGTGTGTGCGCTTGAGGTGTTCATTTAATTCATATTGTTAGTGCACATAATCACATAACATATGTTTAAGTTTAAGTGGTTGGGTAATGTTTTAAACATGTTTGCAGTAAATGAATATGATAATAATGATAATGATAAGGATCCTGGTTGATTTGATCACAGTGTGATATCATTGCCGTTGTGAGCATGCATTTTAATTTAAGGTAGTCCGTCCTTTTTTTTTTTAAACCTCACAGGATGTGTTTTGTTGGACATGTTCAGCAGGTATCTTCTCAGAGATGTTACCTCCCTACAGGGCACACGTGATCTACCCTTAGATCTAGGTGTGAAACTGGTTGTTGAAGGAAGACAAATGACTGAGATATGCAATGCTTGATTCCTGGAGATGTACTTTTGTTTCATCTGTACAAGAGCCCTTAGGTTTCTGCACGTCTTCCCCCCTTTTGTTAATCTTACAGTTTTTCAGTTTCAGTGTGACTGAGTGTGTCTGTGTCAGAGGTTAAGACCCCGGGTTTTCTCAAACCTCTCTCCCTTCGAAGGACATCGCTTTTCCCTCATATCACTATATTTAAATCTCACAATGGAAACTCTTGCTCAACTCAAAAACAACCAATTTTTAATGGGATTATGTCGCAATGGGCCTCCACCTGACCTGCAATATGACAACTCCTCAGGTACAAATCTTTTTTTTTTATCAATTATATATTTATGCTTTATTTTTATTTCCCTATGTAATCTTCCAAATTAGAGGATGTATGTTAATATGATGTTGTTTTTAATCCACAGAACTCTACCGGATCTCCACCTTTGCTCGTTTCCCGGCTTCGGGAGTCACTGAGAGAAGTCTGGCGAGGGCAGGCTGGTTCTACACAGGCGTGGGTGACCGTGTGCAGTGTTTCAGGTGCAATGTGACGGCCGAGGGCTGGCAGGCCGGAGACTGTCCGACAGAGAGACACAGACAGCTCTCTCCTTCCTGCTCCTTCATCCAGAGCCTCCCATCTACAGCCAACCTGCTCTCCTCCTCTCACTCTGCCTTCTCTCCGCTCCGCATCGCCCCAGCCATTCCAGTAAGATCACACAAAGTTTTTTACAAAATAAAAGATATGCTTTTGTTTCTGCTGTTGTTGAAGCAAGAGGAAATCATAGAAATATAGTAACATAATGCAATGTAACATTAAGTGAGCAGCAATAGTGAGATGGGAGGTGTTTTTATACAATACAGCACTGCCCATGTTTTTTAAGACGATTGCCCATATATAAAAGAAAATAATAGCTGAAGACTTTGTCAGTTTGTGTTTTTGAATTCAGTTATCTCTCTCTGTTTAAATACTGCCTACATTCATGTAGCTACATGAGGATATTCTTAGTCCTTTCTTTTTTTCCAGCTTTCTGGTCCAGGCCCAGCAGCTCCTAATGCAACAGTAAGCCAAGGCGATGAGCCGGTCGGTTACCTAAATATGGGTTTCTCTGCTCCGCCGCCCTCCAGTCCGTTGAGCTCTCGGGGTGTAGAAGACATGTCCCACCAGAGACCAACATGCCACAATCCCAGCATGCGCCGAGAGCAGGACCGCCTCGACTCTTTCCACACATGGACGCTCTCCATCATCACCCCCGCAGAGCTCGCCAAAGCAGGATTCTACTATTTAGGCCAGGGAGACCGAGTGGCCTGTTTCAGCTGTGGTGGACAGGTCTGTCATCGCAGGACACAAATCATTGACCAGTTTGACCAGTTGTTGTTTAATTCTGTCTTACTAGGATTATATGTT
>OMNW01011560.1:0-11054 GCA_900303245.1 Selene dorsalis | reverse complement strand
TCCAACCCACCAGCAGCACACCAGACCTGACTCAGTTAATCAACTGATCTCAGTCTTCAGACAGTTGATGCTTCAAACTGTGTGTTCTTGACTGGTTGGAACAAAAACCTGCAGCCACACCAGCCCTTTGTGGAATAGCTGCCAGCGCCTGCTGTAGCCTGAGCCACGCTGCTAGACGTGAACAGTTTTCGGTGTATTTGTGTGGCAGTATGACAGCACCACACACAGGCCTGGTGTACGCACTACAGCGTTTCCAGTCGTTTCCAGTGGATTGCGGCGTACGGAGACATTTCTGGAAGCGATGCCGTGTTCCCAGAAAATGTCGGACAGCTCGGTTTCTGAGACTCACCTCAGCAGCCACGTTGCCCAACGTGTCCAGTCCGAGCTGTCGGAGTGAGATGAGGTTACAGTGGGCACAGAGCAAAAGGAAGCGCAGGCACGTTCGGTTGGCCGCCAGCAGCTTGACGTTGGCCTCCTCGAAGGACAGGTTTCGCAGGATGACGGCAATCTGCAGCACCCGCTGGGCCTCCATGTCGCTGATCCCAGAGTTCCGTGGCGGGTGGAAGAGGCTCTGCCAGCGCTCCTCTAACGACGTACCATCTGCAGAGGGAGAGCGGGAGGAAGTCGGCTTAGAGTTCCACATGTAAGGAGGGTGTGAGCGTGTAATGTTCAACAGGGATAAAAGGCCTGAGCTTCATGGATCTGTTCCAGTTTCCATAAATTCTACTGTAAGTTATGTTCCTCTACTGCGTCCAAGTGCGTCATAAATTACTGTTGACATTTCTCCACATGGTGCATCGATTCATAATTCTACGTGACTCGAACATTTTCTAACAAAGACTGAAAGTGAAATACTCAAGCTGCAACAGAACTCCTCCCACTTCTCACTCACTGTCAGCCGCACGCACACTGGAGCATGTCATAGGCTCTGAGGACTGTGCCTTTACGAAGCTTTTGCCACAACTCATGTTTACCTTGTGCTGGGCTGCTCTTGTCCCAGATCAGCTCCCTGACTTCAGCGTCCTCCACCACCTCTTTCCAGAACTGTAGAGACAGAAGCCGTTAGCTGGACATTTCAATTCTTATTTACTTAGTGTACTCGAGTCAAATGAAACGGATCTGATGTGCCAACCAAGCATCCAATCAGCTCACTGCCAGTGATCACTTGTATTGTGTAACTTTACTCTGGGAGAAGTGTCGATATCATGAAGAGGGTCGCAGCTAAAAATCATTTGCAGAATAATCTGCCTGCTACTTTTTTTTACATCCAAAACTTGTCACTACATTTCTCAAAAGTCCTCTTTCTCCAGATAACAGACCACAACATAAAGATATTCAATTTGCCACCCCAGCTGACAAAGAGAACCTGAAATATTCCCATGCTAAAAAGTTTGTACATAAACTGTTGCCATCTAATTCTCTATCAATGATGAAGACACTGAGTTTTCTTTCTCCCATAATGACGATGGCCACATCTTTAGGACAGTAGAGGCAGAGGGGAATCAGGTTCCCTGTGATGATGCACATTAAAGCTGCTTGCGTTAGAAGTGTCCCTGAGCTACTGGCACCAGCACTGACTGAGGGAGACCTCAAGAGTCATGACTGAGGAGAAAACAGTGACACGCTACAATTACAGTGCACTGCTGTTAAGTCATGAGTTGACTGTTGTACACGCAGCGGTACGGTGTCTGTAATCATCGACTGAGGCAAAAACAACTTGCATAAAAAAAAAAAATAAAAAAAAAAGAGTTCACTTTACCCTGACAAAGTCCCGGGACGTTTTCTCCTTCCAGTCTGTCCCAAATACCCCGGAGAAGCTGCCTAGCGCTGCAGAGGCACAGAGGAGGAGGTTAGAGTTCAACTCAGTGTCACTTATTCTATTCCTTTGTTTCTGTTGACAAATTATATTTACTGTTTCCCGAGTACAAAAACCTAAAAAATAAATAAATAAATAAAAAATCACCCTGTAAAAAATCTATTTCTGTCCCAGAATAACTGGTCTTCTGTGTGTTAAATAAAGAAATAAAAGATTTACTTTACTTCACTATTGACATGTCAAACCACAGAAATCAATGCAGTTTTACCAACAGGTGCATCTCAATAAAGTAGAACATGATGGAGGTCAGCAGTCTGAACCTCTGAAGCAGGCTCAGGAAACCTTTGCAGGTGTTTGGAGTTAATCAGCTGATTAGAGTGTGTTGTATCATTGTATGTTTGCTATTGCTTTCCATGTGCGTCTGCTGTGTCCCTGTGTTTAAAAGGTGCAGTTTCCTGAGGAATGATTGAGGGCACCTGCAGGAAGCTGTAGGCTCAGTTTATATAAGTGGATCCTTCCTCCACCCTCGCTCTCTCTCAACTCACTGACACAAGATCCCAGCCTTTGTTTGTGTTATTGCTTTGCCCTTCTTTTTGGCTTTTGTGTAAATAGATGTTATTCCTTATGCATCAAACCTAGCATGGTGTCCCTCAGTGTGTTGAGGCATTGAGCCTGTCGTAACAAGTGTGACGTCATTTGGTCACAATAGTGAACTTTTTCACTATATTCTAAGTTTCTGAGATACTGAATTTTGGGTTTTCATTAAATGTAAACCATAATCATTACAATTAAAAGAAATAAAGACATGAAATATTTCAGTCTGTGTGTAATGAATCTATATAATGTACGGGTTTCACTATATGTACTTTTCTCTGATATTAGAATTTATCGAGATGCATCTCTACACTGAATAAATGTACCAAATTAGGCATTATATATATTACAAAGCCTCTCTGGTGGCTGGTCAGCCTCAGAATCAAAGAGCACAGTCTGAGCGAGGTTGGGAACGTACAGTCGTCAAAGACGCCGGCGTGGGCCAGCAGCAACGTGACAAGTTTGGGGTCTTTGTCCAGCTGCATGGCGTGCTTGCTCTCGTTGGAAAGCAGAGTGCAAACGTTAACAGCAAAGTCCACTTCGTTGGGTAGGCCGGAGAGGAGAGACAGCACCAATTTGTTGTAGTCGCACGGTGGAACGAAATCCGTAGACAGTCCATAGCTTTGGCGGAGATAGTCTGGAGAGAGAGAGGGAAAAAAAAAAGAGAAAGAAATTCTCAGGGTCACTACAGATATGCACAATGAAATATAGATGGAAGTATCAGCGAGGAGAGTGAGGTGTCAGGCGCCAACTTAAACTGTTCGTTTGTTGCCAGAACGGGGCTAAACTCTGACACGGTTTCCAATGAGCGCCCCATAAATCTAACTATGGCTAGATAAAATATGTCAACACTACTGTAGAACCAGACTTAAACATCTGTCTTTAAAGGGATCAATATAAACAGCACTTCTGGACTTAAAGCTGAGAAAAGAAGCATTCCAACCACCACAGTCAGAGGAGAAGCAGGAACACATGCAGAAGAGTGTGGAGTAAAAGCAACAGTGTAACATGTGGATTAGCTGCAGACGAGGAGCAGAGCTCAGCTCCTCCACTTCTCCGTCGCCTCCTTTTAGAAACTTCAGCCTCTTACACTTTCGCTCAAACTAGGTCTGGGCCTTAAAGCTATTGAGTGAAAGCTGACTTTGGTTCAGATTAGTTTCATAAGCCGTGCCTCGTCTCCTGACTTAATTTGTGTTTGTCTCGGACTCAGTCGAGCTCTGTGATTGGCTTTTTATAATTAAGACGTCTCATCCAGAAGCACCGGAGGGGCCTGGGCAGGGAGAGTCAGGACTGGGATGTTATTATTCAGCGTCTCTAAGTGACAGATGATCCAGTCGGGGGAAAGTTGTGCAGTGCGTACGGCTGTCCTTTTTTCCAGACGGTGGATATTTCAATTCAGTGCAGGATTTTTCTGTCGACCGCTGCCTCTGGAAACCGATCACGCAGCAGAGAGGAGTCCCGCTGAGTGAATTTGATTTTCATGTTGAAAAGGTTTGTGCAGGCAAATGTAATTTAGCCAAACTGCTATTATAGCAGCGACGGCCTCATTCAAAACCTGCCAGTCCTGTGCTTGTTCTCCAGCACCTGCAGCGAGGCGGAGCGGCATGAGCCCAGGGACGACAGGTGCACAACACACCACATGACACGCAGGAATGTAGGAGGGGATGGATTAAAAAAAAGTTCAGCCTGGGTCTGCAGTTAAAACATGAGGACAGGGCAGAGCTCAGTGTAACCTTTCCACAGTGTTACACACAGCACACAACACAGAACATGCTCAGTGTCCTGATGTGTTACACTTACTTACTTCAAAGCCTGGGGTATAAAGGTCTATATCAATGGCAGGGCACTAAGTCTGACAGATATACATACACTGGCTAATATCAGCTTAACCTACATGTCCATGTAGGTTCATATAAAGAAAATGCAGTAGAGAAATGGTTTGAGGAAGGGTGAGTAGGATAAGTGACAATTTCTCCCCCAGATCTGAATCAGTCTTTATTCTGTTCCCTCTGAGTTTATTGTGAAAATCCTCAAGTTCTGACTCGTGTCTTTCTTCGCTTGTTTTCTGGTGCTTCTCTGCTGTCATTTGATTTTTTGCATCACATCCAACCTCGCTGTTAGTTTATTTCATATTCACCTGCGGTTAGTCATCTATGGAGGTGCTCTGGTGAGCGCTTTGATTTGAAGGTTGTCCACTCGTAGTTGCCCATCGTTAGCTGGTAGTTTTCAACTGCCTTCAACTGGAAGTGGTCTGATCAGCAGAACATTATCTTCTAAGACTAACCATAAACACTGCAATCAGGTGATTAATTCTCAATCTGAGAGGCTGGGTTGTGCCAAAATAAGAGCATCTGAGATAACACTGTCAGACTGCCCCCACCCCCCGCCTGTTCTGGAGGCTCCAATCTAAACTCAGGTGGAGGGGAAGCAACAAGTGTTTCCTGCTTCCCTTCATCAATAACTGCTGTCAGGACAGTCAATTACCTCCAGCAGAGGCTCGGAGGTCAGCTCTCTAACGCTGTGAAGCTAATGGACAGCGCAAAATTGCCGCGTTTGAGCGGGGGGTAGGCCTTGGAGGGCTACGCGAAACATTTAGTTTCAGAGAATGATGCGGTCACTCAGAGGCTGCTCTTTCATCGTGAGCAGCAGCGGATGTGTTTGGGTTTTAGTTTTTTTTTTTTAAATGTTCAGTGCTGTGGAGTGTGTAGGCAACTTGTAAGCAGAAAAAAGGCAGTGACAATTACTGCAGTCTTCATCGCCTTCATTCAAACAGAGCCGAGCAAGGTGAGAGGGGAATAAAAGGATTCAGTGCGTAATAAAAAAGTGGGAAATGTTAAATAGAGTGAGAGTGGTGAGGAGGAGACGCAGCACAGAGCTCAGCTGAGGCCGGGGAGAGTAAAACAAAAACGGATGCAGTCACTCCTCAGAAATAAATGTGTTTTCTTAGTGTGAGAAGCAGCCGTTTCTATGCAGAGGGAATCAAACGGTTCAACTGTAACTGCGTCAGGAGGTTATGAAGACAAATCACCATGGAGATTATGTGCCAAAAACACCAGGTGAGACAAATAACCAAGGACGTGAAGAGAAACAGAAGAACAGAACAACCTGACCAACAACTAACAAAACAAAACAAAAAAACTCTCATTCCAGGGCTGAGGTTTCACATCACAGCCTTTAAAGATGGGGTTGGAGATCTTATTCTGGAGCTTTTTTTACTGAATGGCTTGAAATCCCCTTCACACTTCGACTGCAACCAATAAATTAAATGCTTTTTCACAATAATTAAAAAAGTCAGTCACCTGTGGGACGCACAATCCTGGAAAAACACCATCCAATCATCTTGAACAAGTTCAAGTCAATTGGATCGTGATGTGTCAATCAAACTGCCAACTCTGTCCCTCTCTCCCTCCTGTGGGCGTACCGCTCTTCACGCATTAATCACGTGCGTGCTCAGAGCCTTCAACGAATGGAAAAGACGTGGAATTACATCGGGTTACTCCGCAGAGGTATCGCCTTCGCGGAGCCACCCAGTGTGGAGCGATCCTGTGCTCTGGAGGCGTGGCTTCAGAGAGAAGTCTGAAGAAAGGGGCGTGGACTTGTGTATTTTCAAAATGTGGCCTGATCGAACCGTTTTCCCAGGATCTCCAACCCTACCTTTAACTGTTACAGGAGTACTTTGAATCTTTTGAGCTATATGTCTATTTGCTCAGAGTAAGATGAGGAAATTGATGCGACCGTCACGTCTGTGTAAATATGCAGCAGCAGCCAGCAGTCTGTTAGTTCAGCTCCATCCAAAGGTAAAAAACAGAAAGAAAGAAAAAAAAAACAGCCAAAAACTTACAACCTTTAAAGCTCGCTGATTAACACAAAGCTCTGGAGATGAAAAACAACTATGTGCTGGACTGGTTCTTGGCCGGACGCAGCAACTTCCTAGAATCGACTCCTCTCGGCCAAGAAATAGTCTGGAACAATCGTGGTTTTCACACCATTTTTTCTTAAACACAAATGAAACAGGATGTGTTAATTAGTGAGTCGGTAGGTGGATTAGGTCTGTTTGTTACGAGAGCCAGCCTGGCTGCGTCCTCGTGTTTCCTGCGCTGGCTCTAGTGCCATTTATTACATGTATCATGCGTAAAGCGGTCGAATGGAAACCATATTTCCTCAATTATAAGCCAGTATTCAATTAACTGGGTCTCTTATAATGGCCAGGGGCGTTGTTTACACCAAGGCCGGCCCCAAACACATTTGAACGGGAGGGAATTGCTCCAGCGTGTGCAGAGAGGAGACGGAGCATGTGGAAGCTGGGGGAGACCCAGCTCCTACAGCGCAGCCAGGAGAACAGGTGCCAAGCAGCACAAGGGGAAGATGAAGATGAGCTCCCAAACAATGAGCTTGTTGTTGTATATGGTCACTAATGTGTAAGAATTAACAGAGCAGATGAAAGGAAAACTGAAAATAAGGAGGTTTCATATTCAAATATGATCAAATATACAAAATATATGAAACAGAGGGGATTAGAAGTAAAGGCCTCTCTCTAATAAAAGCCTGTCTCCAGTAAGGGCAAGGTGGAAGTAAATAAAGGCCCTGGTCACTATTTGAGGAAATACAGTATGCTTGACTGGTGTGTTCACCCCATTTCCCATGATTCTCTCACACAGCTGAGATGCAGAGATACTTTGCTGGAATCAAGTGTTTGGGTTGACCAAGAGAGAGAAAGAGAGAGAGAGAAAGAGAGGGATGAAGCTCAGAGAGACACTGAGTGAGACAGAAAACAAGAAGCAGAGTCCATGCACCTGACGTGACCCAGACACAAATGAAGGGTGAAGCAGGGCCTGTGAATACTGAGCAGGCTCTCTCTGCCTACCTGATACAATGTGTTGCTGGTAGTTATAAGAGTTGGGAATTGCACCGATTGGGAGAGAGGCTTTGGGATTCCCCGGCTGCGCTTCTTCATCATCCTCGCCGAAGTGGTGGACTTTCTCATACTTCTCCAAGTATCTGCAGAGGGAGGAGAGAAAACATGAGCTCAGAGCTGCTTGGTGTGAATTTCACAGTGAATTCGTGTTCTGCTGTCGAGTGGCCGCTCGCGATTCATCTCTTTAACCTACGTGACAACAGCTCCATCAGTGTCCCCCGTTACACTTTGCTTTGATACATCGTACTAACTGCCCTTCTCTTACATGAAACATCAAATGTTACACAACAAGATTTAGGAGATGTAGAAGTGTAATATCCAAATGTGACTCGAATCTCAGGCTGCATTTGAGATGCTTTAAACACTCTGGGAAAGTTGCAAAGTTTCCACTGGAATTAACGGGAATATATTGGGATAAATCCCACCTTTTTGATTAGGTGGGAGAGGGGGGGATGAGTAACATTTTACTCAACATTCATGTTTTTGTTGTTCAATGACACAATTGATTGTTCAATACAAGAATTTATGTTTTAAGTTCTACTCACAAATAAATCTGCTGAAAGGTCATGTTTTTTAATTGTGTTATTTGGCATAGATGTGTGCTTATCACCAAACAACATGTTTATATATAGGTTTGGATATGATACCATTTGTTTCAATTACCTCCAATTTCCAGTTAATTCCCATAAGTTCCCATAATTCTCATAGAAGGTTTCCCCAGCTTCACTTCCCATTGAAATTTACCAGAAATTTTCACCCCCTTTGCAACCCTGGTCACAATTATTAGGGCTGAGAAAATCCAGCTGTGATGTGTAAAACTCTTAAATCTGAATTTCTCAATAACTTCAAGAATAAAAAAATTTTAATTAAATTAAAAAAAAACAAGTTGAAGTGTTAATGAAGAAAACAACACTCTGTGTGGATTAATAAAAGATACAGTACTGTATATTTCTCAGTGTCAGTCACTCTGCACTTGTTCTGTGTTTTGCTTCTTAAGTACATAAAGGAAACAGTGCCGTAAAAACTATTTAACCTCAACACATCACACGCTGGTTTCAAAGCTACTATATAGAAACATTTGTGATTTTACACAAGCTGAAGAAAATCTATACCGGTGGTTCACAGACTTTTCCAGCTCACGGCCCTTGGTGGCCTGTATTAACACAGCTGACTGGTCACTTGAGGCATCAGCTCCAATCTCACAATCACATGTTCTTAATAAAAATCACGGGTCGATCACTGAGGGCATCTCTAATCAATATATAGTCTTCATACAACAAAATCTTTTTTTCCAGAGTTATTCTGTATTGTATCTGAAGGTGTGATCTACACACAGCAAGTGTAAAACACCATTACTGCTGCTGATGCCACAAACAAAGTCTTCACACAGGACACAACCTTCCCGTGACATGCTGTATCACCAAGACCCCTCACATGTACATTAGGGATGTCCCGATCCAGTCATGTGATCAGTAATGTATATATTCTCTTATTATTATTAATTTTTTTTAATCAGATCTATAATATTTCAAAACAAATGGGAACAATAACAGCTCAGTATTTACTACCGTTATGTGGTGGCACAGAATATATTAAATATATTTTAGGTTGAGCTGCTGTTCATTTTTATATTAGACATTTTTATTTAATAAGCGATGTTGATCAAAATACGACTTTTATCGATCTATAAATGGCGTCATTTAGCGTATAAATCTGTCCATCGTATAAGAAGGTATAAAATGTATAAGAAAGTATTGGCAGACACTCAAAATGAAATGACTCGGAGGCAAAAAAAAAAAAAACCCCGATCGGGACATCCCTAATGTACATGTTCCCATAGGTAACCATAGGCTGGAACAGCTACACACACACTGTGATTACAATATGACTGCTCAAGTAAGAGAGGCCACTCCCTCTCTCTCCTGGACCAGGAAACTCTGTGACCATCTCTCACATGAAAGTCAAACATCTCCACAAATCATTTTTGACATCAAACCTAAAAAAAGACCCGATGTGTCTACTGGCAGACACACAACTGAAAAGTGCATGTTCCAAAAGACTCCTCTCTATTCTCACTTCCTGCACAAGGAAGAACATATTGCTTAAGTGGACAGACTGTAAATATATATAGCTGGATGGCATAAGGTTATTTTTGACATGTTAACCATGGTATACTTAACATATAGGTCCAGATGTATGACTGAGGTTTTCTATAAAATCCGGTTTCCATTCCTGACTTATACTGGTACAAGACCAGCAGCTATTGTGCTGAAGGGCCTGGTGGAGCATAAATGATAAGTATCATGTATGATTCTTTTGTTTATGTATGATGTGGCCCCACCCCCTGTGGTTTGTGTTGATTTGGTTGTTTTTGTCTAAGACAGCACAGTTTGTTTGTGTATGTGACTGTCTATGTTGGTTTGTGTTTATGCATAGCTGGCTACTCATAATGACATGTTGTATATGTGAAGGACCAGAAAATTTTACTTCTCTATTTGTGACACATGGAACAATCTTCCATTCATGTCTCTCCAGCTTTTTGCTTTATATTTGTCTTTTTTTTTTTTTGTACTTATATGAAAAAGTCGATAAAGATATTGAACAGAAAAAAAAACTCCACAAAAATGCTGATAAAGATCTGTGGAGCGAGGAGCAAACATTGTACTGTAACTCAGTCAGAATAGAAATTATAGTAAGAGTAAGAGTTACTCCGGCTGATCAGACCAACAGCATCACCCTCACACAGGCACAGAGCAGCGACGGTTAAGTCTCTCAGTTCCCCCGAGAGGAGCAGAAACACCAGAGACAAACACACACGAGGAGGAGACGTTCGATTACTCTGCAACTTTGAGAAGAATCTACACAAGAGTGGAACTGGAGGTTAATTCAGGACCGAGCTCCGCTGCTTTACAGGTTTCTGCTCCGACTCCGTGACCACCACCGAGGCTGAGAGTGAGCCTTGAACAACACCTGACTGATCAGCACAGAGAAATATCACCAGAAGACCACAGCATTAATCCGTCCTCGCCTGGGAGACTTGTGTGCATTTCTAAATTTTAAAACTGCCACATCCACTTCCAATGTTCTGCTGCTCACTGACGCTGATTGTTCCTGTGTGTGTGTGTGTGTGTGTGTGTGTGAAAAGGACAGTAGAAAGAAGAATTCAACACATTTAGATCCAACTTCTTCTCCTACACATGTGGTTAGTGGAACAACACGTCTTCTCAGCTGAGCGGCGCAACAGCTGAAAGTGGGGACAAGTGAAGCGTCTGCAACACCAACAGCTGCATTCCAGCGTGAGGCCGGCCATTCTTCTCTTACTGTAACTGGGATCCTCGCATTTCTGACTTCTCTCGGTCCTCTCCGGCAGCACGCGGCCACCGGAGCCCGGCCCTCTCCGAGCTGATGAGACCAGCTTCTAACCATGCAGGGAAATCTGTCACACAAACAACAACAACACACGCAGCGAAATACCTCAGCAGTGAGAGTGTGGTGAACCCTGCCTGTGTGGCCGTGAGTCACCGAGCCAGCGAGCGAGAGAGCGAGCGAGCGGCTGTTTCTGAATGAGGCCCCGTTTGTTCATCGCGGCCAAGGTAATCCCCCGTCCGCTGGCTGCCGGGTGACACACTGGACTATAAATACACTCAGCCTTCATTTGTAGAGGGAGAGAGTGAGGAGTGCACGAGAGAGAGAGAGAGAGAGAGAGCGAGAGACGGAGAGAGATAGGCC
>OMNW01011559.1:0-11540 GCA_900303245.1 Selene dorsalis | reverse complement strand
GCGTCTGCTGCTCGAGCTCTACCGTCTCCAGGGAAACATAACAAGGGTGAAGATTAACGAGCTGAAGCCGCTGAAGCCTCGCTATGAGGTCCCTGACGTGCTCATCAGGGAGCCACCTACTGAGCCGTGAGTCTCCCTTTGGATTCATTAACTCTGTGGTGTGAGTGGGTAGGTGGCAGCTGAAACGTTACTGAGTAAGACTGAAAAAAGACGACTAACAGTGTGTGGGGAGGGGTGGGGTCCTCCTACCAGAATTTTCTTGCAGATTTAGTGTAGGTGAAAGAGAAGCAAAGGCTTACAGTATGAAAGAGACAAAGATAATATACCTTATATGTGACATGTCACAGTAGGAGAAGCTCAAGCATAAATTGTAAAATCGCAAATGGCTGAACTCTTTTCAGTGCCTCATTTTGAAGGTCCTGATGTTGTGCATGTTGCCTCACTGTCACATTGTTACGACTTATGGAGACACTTGACACTTGTACTTTTAATACTATAACAAGTTAAAATGTCGGCTGTATAATAAAAATAAAGCTTATTAAGTAAATGTATACCTCCTAATAAAGTGACTCGTTGGACGTGTGAATTAAGTAACACACAACAGATAAAGAGAACATAAACATTTTATTTGACTGTAAATGTGGCATAGAAACAAAATGAGCTCCACTGTATTAGTTGAGGCATAATTCTTCTGTAAAGACGACAGCAGTGTGAGAGCTGAAACTCTGAATATAAATTATTATTCTGAAACAAAAGGGACCACTTGAAAAAGAGCCAGCCTATTCACATAATTACTGTCTGGCTTTATCTCAGTCATTTCTAACTTGTGCCCTTGAAGTTTAGTTTGACTACAGTAGGGTATAATAACGGACAAGACCAGATGAAAGACTGACAATAAAAGATGGTTCTAATTGAGTATTTGTTCTCACTTTTCTTAATGAAGAGGAAATCCTGTCTTGATGCTCATTTCCTCTCTCCCTGCTCTCTCTGCCTCAGCCTGTCTCTCTTGTCTCAAGACGAGAACGGGGTGGTGTTGTCCCTGGGCGCGGAGTCTCAGAGGGTCATCGTCAGTGCCCGGCCCTTCCGACTGGACATCATGGAGGGACGTGAAGTGCTGATGTCGTTGAACTCGCGTGGCCTGCTAGCCTTCGAGCACCTGAGGATGCGCAAGGACACGTGAGAAACCACGCATTTACACACGTTTACAAATACCAGCCCTCTCTTTTTAATCCACGTTCTCACTCAGTGGATGATTTCTGTTTTTGTTCCCATGAAATGGTTTGTTTTTTGAGTATTGTCTCTGACTCAGTGTTTTGTCCTCTTCTCCCTATCATCCTAGTTTCTCCTATAAAGTAACTAGCACAGTGGCTAGCGTGTGGGATAATATCAAGAGGGTATTCACTAGGTAAAGACCCTTAAGATTTGTAAGTGTGTATTCTGTTCCTTGTGCCAATGCTGCCAATAGTGACATTAAGATGTAGGGGCTCCCATCACTCTACGTTCTGTATTTACCCTCAAATGTGACTGAGTGTGAAAGAGAGCTGGTGGGTGTAGGTGAGTGTGTGCATGGCGGTGTTTGGTTTGATCCAGAGTTAACCAGTCAGTTAGGATAATTTACATAGTAAAAGCCATTTTATTTCATGAAACAAAAAATAAATCATCCTGATCATCAGAAAACACATTCACTGGAAGATTGTGCTGCAGGGTCTGCTGCAGGCCTTGCTCTGATTTTTGCTGTGCACCCCTGTCTTTGTCAAATCAGAGTCTGATGAACTGAATCATACACCTTGTAGTGTCACTTCAGCAGCTCGTCTGATAAACTGATCTAACACTGCAACTGCATGACCGACTGGGTCTTGACTAGTTATGTTGACTGAAGTGATTTGTTGCGCTTGCTCAGTTTACAGAGAGAACTAACTGCAGCAGTCGGAAAGCGACGCGTTTCTGACTTCGCACTTGTCTAGTCTGCGTCCCACCAGATAGCTTTTGCCTCATCCGCAGGCATCGCTGCTCACTTCCCAAACCCAACAGCAACATCTCTCTTTGTGGTTATATACGTGTTTTATATTTTTGTGTGTTCTAGGTGTAAGAACACAGTTTTTCTTTTGAGACTTAAAAGAAGAACAAACACTTGTCACCACTGCGTCTGCTGCAGATCATGCAACTTTGACAACTGTGTGTGTGACAGCCAAGAAGTATTTGCAGTTCAGGGCTGTGAGAAAAGGCTCTTTGGTGTTACACCATGGATTACGTCTTGGTGTATGTCGGATCCACTAGGTATCAGTTGGTCCTTTTTTTACGTGGAGCCTTTTGGGTGGTACATGTTGTGCCTCTAAAGCTCCTGTCTCATGATGCCTAGCTTGAAATAGCCACAAGGTAGGGAGTTGCTCAAGTCCCCTTTGTCATTAATGTTAAGTCATTCAACACCTTGTAGAGTACTTGTTAGTTGTTAGTGTGGAATCAGGGGGCTGTCACCAACCTCCCTGTTTTTACGTCCTTTTCCTTTTTTTATCATCGTTTACTTATACTCCCATATATTGTTACTCTTCACAAGACAGGATGATTCTGTCAAAATGACACGCGTTTCTTTTTCCTGCGAACCCCTCCCTCCTCACCTCACCCTCCACCATCGGTGCCATGGAGCAGTCAGGCAGACCCAGAGGCCGAGAAGAAAGAAGAGGGTGATCCAGCTAACGAGGCCGAGGTACTTGCTACGCTAAAATACATTTTTAGTATACACTTTCTTGCCCTCTTTTATAGATACACCACTTGTAGACTGTCTCCCAACCTCAATCCTCATTAAATGACTTCTTTCTGTTCACCTGACAGGCAGCCAAAGAAGAAGAAGAGAAAGCAGAAGACGGGATGTGGGAGGAAACATTTAAATCGCACTCGGACAGCAAACCTAATGGTAAGTCACTTATAGTGTCAGTCAGTTATGGGTCATTTTAGTGTAATTACAGGTACCATATTATCTGACTGTGTGCATGTTAATTAACTGGTGGCAATGTGTTTTTCAGACAAATGTGGTGATCTCAGCCGTAAAATCATTGAAACCATTATATGAACAAAAAAACACTATTTTGTACAGTGTTTCCTTGAGGATTTTTTTTAAGCAGTGGGGGCAGGACCCCACCCCGCACGGACACACACACACAGAGCGATAAGAAAACGGCTCGAAAAAATGTTTGAGAATATGACATGCAGCGTCGGTTGTGGCATCATCGCATGTGTTTACTGACAACAGAACAGCATGTAGTAATAACGTGAGCACTGATAATAAACAAAGGAGGACACGTGGTTTTGAACGTATGGGCTATAATAACCTCGTCGGTGTTAATTGATAAACCAAATGCCGCTCAGCGGGTTGAGACACTTTAGCAGGTTTATTATTTAGGGTGCAAAGTAATGGAAACCGGTAGATTATTATGGTGCGTCTGCCCAGACCCGATTTTGAAGGACTAGTGGCAGTAATAAAGGAGTGGCGGGCTGCCACCAATTAATGTTCATAGTTGAAACCCTGCTTTGTGACTTTTTATTTTGCTGCCTCTTGACTGATTATTGGATGTTCCCGACCCACAGGTCCATCTGCTGTTAGTTTAGACTTCTCATTGCCAGGTGTCGAGCACGTATACGGCATCCCAGAGCACGCAGACACCCTCAGGCTTAAAACAACAGAGTAAGTGGCAACGACCGAATCATCTTTCACTTTCATTTTCACAAAATGGAGCCTGACTAGAGTTGTTAGTATAGACTTCACAGCACTGGATCAAGAGTGCATGTGTGTTTGTGCGTTTCAGTAATGGAGATCCTTATCGGCTCTACAACCTGGACGTGTTCCAGTACGAGCTTTATAATCCTATGGCTCTATACGGGGCAGTCCCAGTTATGTTAGCCCACAATGCCCAGCGGACCACAGGCATCTTCTGGCTCAATGCTGCTGAAACCTGGGTGGACATTAGCTCCAACACAGCTGGAAAGGTATGTTGTTTTCAATGTTGCAGAAATGCTTTCATTCAACAAATCTTTTTGTTAGAAGAAAAGGAAGTTCACCTGCATTATTTGACTGCATGACAATTTAAATGTCTGTCTCTACAGTCTCACAGATTTTTATGTACTTGCTCTGTCCCCAGACGGTGTTTGGAAAAATGCTGGATTATGTCCAGGGCTCCAGTGAGATTCCACAGACTGATGTGCGTTGGATCTCTGAAAGCGGCATTATCGATGTCTTCATTATGCTCGGACCAACACCCAAAGATGTCTTCTCTCAGTATGCCTCGCTTACAGGTAAAAAGATGGACGACTCTATTTACGCTTAAACCTTTCAATGTAGCACCGTCTCCTTTACTGTACATGTCCTTCATACTGAAGTTAGTTCATGTTTGACTCATTTTACAGTTAAAACAGTGGTTCATTAAATTAAGAAATGTGTTTTACTGCCTTGTATCAGGTTTTGATGGACTTCCTCAGTCTCACCTTCCTGTGGTCGTTGTCTTAACTACCTCTCATGTTGTCCCTCAGGCACTCAGTCCTTCCCTCCCTTGTCCTCCCTGGCCTACCACCAGTGCCGCTGGAACTACAATGACCAGGAGGATGTGCAGTCAGTGGATGCAGGCTTTGACGAACACGACATTCCCTATGACTTCATCTGGCTCGATATTGAGCACACCGACGGCAAGCGCTATTTCACCTGGGATCCACACAAGTTTGCATCACCAAAAGAAATGCTGCAGGGTCTCATGGACAAGAAACGCAAGGTGTGGATTGTAAAAAGAAAAAAAAAATCCAACATCAGTTAACCAGCTTGCAATGTTGGGATCTACAAACTCATGAGATTTCTTGAATGAAGATTTTACATTTTTCAGACTTTCTGCTCAATTTCATTTTCAAATTTGTTTTAATAGATGGTGGCCATTGTGGACCCTCATATCAAAGTAGACAGCAACTACAAAATCCACAATGAAATCCGCTCGCGGGGTTTCTATATAAAGAATAAAGATGGCGGAGACTACGAGGGGTGGTGCTGGCCAGGTAAGTCTAAATTAATTACCAGAAAATGTGTCAAAAGTGCTTTTGTACATAAGTTATAAACTAGATATTCAGTGAAAAACATTTAAGCTGTAGGGACATGTTTGTCAGGGAGCTGAGATTGTCAGTTCATAAGTGTATCACATTCCTTTTTCTTTCTCTATTTAAAATGAATGACGTGCTTTAGGGAGCGCCGGCTATCCAGACTTCACCCATGCGGACATGAGGGCCTGGTGGGCCAGCATGTTCGCCTATGATCAGTACGAGGTGAGATACCGAAGATAATGAGGATTTAGTGCAACTCTCACTGATAACAAGGACCCTGAGATCATTTTCTTGTCAGCCTGATCTCAAGATTTACATCCACAATCTCTGTCCAGGGTTCCATGGAGAACCTGTACACCTGGAACGACATGAATGAGCCATCAGTGTTTAACGGGCCGGAGGTCACAATGCACAAGGACGCAATGCACGGAGCCTGGGAGCACCGCGACGTGCACAACCTCTATGGTTTCTATGTGGTGAGTGCACGCAAGTCATCTGTGGCTTTGTTTTGTGAGCAAGAACTGAACATTAATCAGCGATTTGGCAAAATACAAAAATGACCTGTAGCCGCTCTCAACAGGTAAAAAAAAAATATACAATTACCTTTTTCCGACAGTGGTAATGAAATGTGGAATATTACATTTTTTAAGATATACCCAGAGAGATGATTCTACTGTTTACAAATGGCTCTCACTTTGGTTCACTGATTATTATGTGTACAACCTCCAGCAAATGGCCACAGCAGACGGTCTGATCCAGAGGTCAGGAGGAGTGGAGCGGCCATTTGTTCTGACCAGAGCCTTCTTTGCTGGGTCACAGCGCTATGGTGAGCCCCTCACTGCTTTCACTATTCATCCTCAACAGCAACTCATTTTACTTTATCCCCGAAAACAAAACAATGAAATTAACCAGCACACATTTAATACTTTTCTTCGTAACGAATTCCACTCACCAAGAATTTATTATTCTTTCTGCAGGTGCTGTGTGGACAGGAGATAACGCTGCTGAGTGGGATCATCTGAAGATATCTATCCCCATGTGTCTCAGTCTGGGCCTGGTTGGGATCTCTTTCTGTGGTGGTGAGTATCATCAAACTTTATGTCTCCTGCTGAACTCATCATTCCTCCCTTTGGTCAGTGTAAAAGGACCAACTTCAGATCAGGTCATTTTGTTTGCGTGAGCGATTTCTGACTAGATTTAATAAGATTTACTTCAGTGTCAAAAAGGGTTCCTACTGTTGCAGTGACTGAGGTGGAGCACTACTTACAGCAGGCCTTACAATACAGACACACAAAAACCTTGTAGAAGTTGTAAATGTGACATTTGATGGTTTTGTTAACTGTTTAACTCCTTATAGTTTTATTGCATCATGTTTGAGTTAGGGGGAACAGAGTTTTCAGTTCGACTGAATATTTTCTTCAGAGTTAAAAATGCCTGCACTTTTCCAACAAGTTGTTAGCTGCAGTGATGTTGAACCGTTATGCTGTACATACGCAAGTATTAAACTTTATGACGCTGCAGCTGCTTTGAGGCACATTTGAATTATCTTTCAGTTCTGCCTGCTCATAATTTTTAAAGACAAAATACCTCAACAGGTTTGTTGTGTCTCTGTCACGTTTTAGACTTGACTAACATTCACCTTCTCCATCTTCACAGCTGATGTTGGTGGCTTCTTCAAGACCCCGAGCCCTGAGCTGCTGGTGCGTTGGTACCAAACTGGAGCCTATCAGCCGTTCTTCAGGGCACACGCCCACCTGGACACTCCTCGCCGCGAGCCCTGGCTGTTTGGTCCAGAAAACATGGCGCTGATCCGTGATGCGGTGCGCCAACGCTACACTCTCCTGCCCTACTGGTACCAGCAGTTCTACCAGGCACACCACACTGGACAGCCCGTCATGAGGTGAGTAAAGACGGGGCAGAGTTTTAGTTGAATTCATCAAATCTAGATATCAATACTTGCTTGGTTTAGGTTTAAGATTTGCCCTTTTTAATGTGAATTATAATTACACATAACAGTCTGTTAAACTAAACGATTGTATACTTGGTTTGAATTTACTGCAAATTTTATGACCCACAGGATAAAGCTTTTGTAAATCCCTAGAGGTTTTGTTTACATGTACATCTCTGTTGCAGACCGCTGTGGGTGGAGTATCCTCAGGATTCTGACACTTTTGCTCTGGATGACGAGTTCTTGATCGGTGAGAAATAAAACTCTAAACATGAATCTTTTCTTCCAACTTAACTGAAAAGTTTTCTTTCTTTTATTTAAAGCAGTGTCGCCTTGCTTGTTTACCAAATGAAATGAGTCGCTGTAGTTCAGTGCACAGAAGTAACTGTGTATTGTTGTAAGAAGTGTAACCTCGGCATGAGTTGGGTGTGGAACAGGCCTGTTTGGTGTAAGAGCTGCCTGAGTTAGGAGACAAACAAGAATTAAAACTTGAAATCAAGTGGTGACTGTACAACTTAATGGAAGTTACTTAACTCTGCCCCAGGGAGAGACTTGTTGGTGCACCCAGTGACTGAGGAGGGAGCAAGGGGAGTCACCGCCTATCTGCCTGGTAAAGATGAGGTAAGAGGAGGAAACACAGGTTTAAAGACATCTAGGACCGTCCGTGTCCTTTGGCTGTTTGTGTCGACAGTATCTCTGCAGATTTGACTTGTTGTTATTAGTTGAAGCTTGTCTTACCTGTGTGTGTGTGTGTGTGTGTGTGTGTGTTATGCTCGTGTTCCTTAGGTCTGGTTTGATGTCCAAACCTTCCAAAAGCACAATGGAGCCCAGAACCTTTACATCCCTGTCACCATGAGCTCTGTAAGACACACACAAAGATCTGCTGTGCACATGCTTTTAATAGCTGGTATTTTTCTTCATTCCTCTGGTTCTAACATGAAGCCATCTGTCTTTAGATCCCCGTTTTCCAGAGAGGTGGTTCCATTATCCCCAGGAAACTTCGAGTTCGCAGGTCCTCCACCTGCATGGAGCAGGATCCTTACACTCTGTATGTGGCTCTGAACAGCCAGGTAACTGAAGCATACGCACTCTGTGAGACACAGCTGACATCTGCTGCTATTCTGACGTGCTGCGTGCCACGTGACAAGTTGTCATCTTTGAAGTTTTGCCCTTCTTGTCTGACAGAGAACAGCAGAGGGTGAGCTCTACATAGACGACGGCCACACGTTCAACTATGAAAAGAAGGAGTTCATCCACAGGAGGCTGTCCTTTGCCAACAACAACCTCTCTTCTATGTAAGTGATAAATATTTTGTCTCGGTACAGTAGAAGACACTGTCACTTTAAGTAACAATATACATGGAGATGGACCCCAATATTTACACATGGCTTAAATCTTTATTATGAAACACAAAATTATAAAACATAAACACAAAAAAAACACAGTCAGAAAACTGAAGACGGATGCTGGTTGGAGGTAATGTCAGCTTTATTTCATTAGCACATTTATTGTAGCTTTAGCTGACTAAAGAGCAATGGAAACAAAGTAAGTAGACAAAACAACTGTGCAAATACTCACTATGAATATGACAATGGATTAGAAAGTTAGTGAGCTAAAAAGACAGTGAATTAAAATATTTTCTTTAATCAAATTTATAAAATTATACTGTGTCTGTATTATAGTGCATACCATGACCGTCATGTCTCTGCTTGGTCCACAGTAACCTGGCTCCAGATGCCCAGTTTACTACCCGCTCCTGGATTGAACGCATTGTCATCCTGGGAGCCAGTAAACCCAGCAAGGTCACCCTTAAAGCTGCTGGTGAGTCAGTGAAATCAATTGAAATGCCTTGATCTACTTCACGAGAGGTAGTTGAATAGGTTTTATACCATCTTGTTTTGATTAGTCTAATCAGTGAGTATTTCTCGAATAACTTCTTAATCTATGTAATTATAATTTATTTTGCTGTCACTCCCTACACAGAATGTGTTTCTGTTTGCAGTGTTGCAAAGGTGAAGTTGTTATTTAGTCTACAGGGTTTCAATTTGCTCCGGGTTTCTGAATTAGACGGGCCAAATCACCACCTCAAGATTAGATTGTCTGATTGACTGGGATGAGATTGTGTTTGCTTTCTCTAATACTGCCTCCTTTTCCTTTCACAGATGGTCAAGAGAGCCAGATAGAGTTTGATTTTGACGCCTCCATGTCTGTGTTGACTCTCCGCAAGCCTGGCATGAACTCAGGGGCAGACTGGACCGTGATGCTTCAGTAACCATGGAGATGGAAATTGAGGAGCAGGAGGAGAAAATGACTGAAGTGGACTGAACAGGAGAAGAGGGGAGGGAGGGCGCTGATACCCAAGACTAACTAAAGCAAGACAGGATAACCACCATGGAGAATAAAGACAGAGACACACAGACACACAGACTCACACACACACAAAACACAATTTTCAGCCCCACACACACAGACACCCAAATCCATGTTAGTCATACTGAGCCACATAACATCTCTCCCATTTCCCTCTTGTGTTCAGTCACACTGTAAAACCTAACAATGGGTTACTACTAGGTAGATAATTTTGTCACATTATTAAGATAGAGAACAACTGAGAAACTCAAATCATTGTTGAAATGGATCTTTGGGGTTAAGAAAGAAAACATTCAGGCACTTCTTTTTTTTTTTTTTTTTTTTTTTTTTTTTTTTATTGTCCATTTGGTTTTCCATCCACTCTGCCCTCCAAAGAAAAAACATTGTGGGGTCAGCCTTTGCCATTTAAAATGAAGGTTCACACTCAAAGCACATGCTCCATCTGCTGGTGATTCCCTATATCTGTTTCTGACTTGACACTCCTCTAACGTTCATTCCATCCCTCTTAGTAAGATAAGCACTTCAATCATAAGCAGTTAGAGCTAGACCTCCTCCTTCTTTTACGTGTGCCACATTTCATGTTTGGGGAGGGCTTGCCAACAATCTTCTTTGTGGCTGCTCATTAAACTTTCATCCTGCAGTTTCATTATTTTCCCGATTCTGCCAAATGTGAAGAAATGATCATTTTTCTTACCAATCCTGGCCAGTTCATTCTTATTTAGCCCCTCCCTGAATTCCCAAGTGATGAATTTGTGGTGCATGGAAATTAATCATCATTGCTTCACAAAAGTAATTAGAAGGGTGGTTCAGCTGTTGCACAGAGAGGGGATTTTCAGCTGTTCTTTTGAACAAATTTAGCAGTGAGAATCACTTTGTGGGACTGAACCACTGATGGTGTGGGTCATCATGTTGATGTGCTTTTTTTGTTTTATCAAGTTTCTTTTTCCAGCGTTGTTTACTAGATTACTTTTAATGCACTTGAGGAAAAGTGAGAACTTAAAATTTAAAATTTAGATTTTCATGTGTTACTAGTTGGCGGGACAGTCCAGGATTTCCATTGTGTCATTTGGATCTTAATGAAAGGTCAAATCCAATCCAATCCAAACGGTATCTCACTCCCACATCCATTTGAAGTCCTCTGATTTACATGAAAATCAATCCTAAATGCACAATTAGCAGTGATAAAATATTCAAATGATTCTCTGGAGACTCTGGTTTATGTCGTGTCTAGTCAAATCATCTGACCTTTTTTAGGGGTTTTGTTGCTCTGACTTTGTTTCGTTGATTGTTTTTATGATCATAAATGTACATGTTGCTACAGTTTTGTTGGTGATGGCTTGAACTGGTGGAAATGGAAGTGAAGAAACAGACTTCAGCTGTCAATCAAAGTTGTCAGATGTACTTTAAAAGATGAGACCAAGTGAAAATAAAGTTGACCAAATGTAAAAGAAATCCCTGTTTTAAGATGAATTTATTTGAGATAATGTCTTACCAATTCAAAGTTTACCAGTTCCTCTAAAACAATTCAACACTTGGCTGAACATCAACATCATCCACGTGTTAGTACATGGTCTTTAGAAAAATGTAAAAATGCACAAACAAGTCTCATTTGTCACATTTTCACAAATGAAATCTATGCCAGATTTTTGTAGTATTCTCTAAAATGAACCACTTAATGGTTTAATTTAGTCAGGGTTCAGGGCCTGAGAGGCGGGAGGCAATTGAGCCCTTGTGTTCCCGGCCTGGTCCATCACGTTAATGGCTGCGTACCAGTCCGGTCTCTTACAGACCAGACTATATATGGCTTAGGTTCATTCATGTCAAGTGTGTGAGGGTCCCATTGTCCCTCACTGTCAGTCAGCATCAACACTGATTTTTTTTTAAAGGAAATTAGCCAGAGTTCAAAGCCATGTAAAGTCAAATACAGCAGATATTGTGGGAAGCGTCGGAACATATCAGTTCCCGGTCCCTGTTCTGGTCCCAGTCCGGATCCCAGATCTGATCCCGGTCCCGATCCCGATCCCGATCCTGATCCCCGTTCCGGTCCCGGTTCAGGTTCCGGTCCCGGTTCGGGTTCCGGTCCCGGTCCCGGCATCTGGACATATCAGTTCCCAGTCCCTGTTCTGGTCCCAGTCCGGATCCCAGATCT
>OMNW01011558.1:0-12811 GCA_900303245.1 Selene dorsalis | reverse complement strand
GTGACGTTAATAAGGTGGGTATCAATTTGTTATGGTGGCGGAGGGAGGGAGGAGGGGAGGAGGAGGAGTTCCCCTTGTGAGTGCCGAAGCCCTCTGCTCTGCATTCCGGCGGAGCGCACAGGCACACACCGGCTGCAGCCCAGTCCCGGGCCCGAAGACTTGTTGTGTAAACTCCGAGTACAGACGCGAGGAAAAAGTTGCAGCTCCTCGCGTGTTCTGTTTTTTTTTGTTTTGTTTTTTTTATACGGAGTTTCCTCTCTGTTGTGTTGTTACCACTTGGCTCTGGTTGTGGAATGGTTTACGCTTCCTCAGAGAGCTGTCTGAACTGTGAGAGACGGTGGAGTCTATCCGCTTTTTAAGGTAGGACTGGACTTTTTAGCCACATGTTACCGGTTAATCTACCTCACAGTCAGTTCACCGGCTGCTAACCCGACCCCAGGCCAACGTTAGGGTTTATTCAGTCCCGTGTCTAACCGGTTTTACTTCTTATTTAGTCGCTTATATTTAACAGTTAAAAAGAAGGCTTGTCCGTATTTTGTAATCGATTCATGGTCAAAGACTGAACACATAAATAACGCATTCAATCTGTTTTAGCCCTGGAACATGTATTCGTACATTTGAAATGATTTCTATTATAACTAACGCTGGTATCGAAAATGTTATATTAGCACCTTACTCACTTCTGTTTCCTCTCACTTGGTATACGAGTGCTCAGGCTATACGCACAGTTCATACATTTTATTATACGTTTTATTTTTCTATGCTATCCTTCTATCTATTTTATGTCAAACATAATCTCAGTATGAAATGTGCTATTTCAATAAACTTGCCTCCTATGTAGCTAACCTATGTATATATGTGGACCCTATATTAACTATTATACTAACCCTATATTATGTGGGAATAAAGACCCTCATATATACATAGTGTATATACTTGATAATGAATAAATGCATGTAATATAATTTAATGTGAAAAATATACCTGTGAATGTTCAGTAAAAGAAGAATCCATGTAATATATGGTGTGCAACCCTGTCTCTGCCTCTGCAGGTACAAGCCTTAATTTATCCAAACACTGTAACTCCAGACTGTTGGTACACCATGGTGATCATGACAGAGAACAGCCGGGGGGTCCAGTCCAGCCCTGCCCAGGGAAGGCCACTGCAGGTCGGCTTCTATGAGATCATCCGTACCCTGGGGAAAGGCAACTTTGCAGTGGTGAAACTGGCCAAACATAAAGTCACCAAAACACAGGTCAGCAGCTCCTCACCACCTGTGGTTATGCCTGTCTGTGATTGGATGCAAATAAAATAGATTTTTGTATTCACAAAAGTCACATTTTCTCTTGTTTCTCAGGTGGCTATCAAGATCATCGATAAGACCAGGCTGAACCCTTCCAACCTGGAGAAAATTTACAGAGAGGTGCAGATTATGAAGCTGCTGAACCACCCCCATATCATCAAACTGTACCAGGTGTGTGTTTCCTTCATCTTCCTGCAGTGTTGTTATTCGTGCATTTGTGCAAAACGTCCCTGTCACCAAACACTCATTGTGCAGCCTGGTCCGTGTGCAGGGATCTTTGCAAACTGGGGACAAATGTATTTCCCTTAGTAACAATGTAGTAGTGTAGTGCTATTACGTGTGGAAAAAAATAAGGGGCATTTGTTATATTTAAGTGTTTTGTACTGGCTTGTTTTGAGCTGCTGACTCTCAGAGCACACTGAATCATAAGTACAGCACAACAGCATTAGCGCAATCCCTTTTGACCTTTCCCTGTATGTGTATGCCTACGTGTGTCTGCATGTGTGTGTGTGTTACCGATAGACTTGAGAGAATAACCACAGTACCAGTCAGTACCAAGAACAATGCATTACTAAGATGTTTTCCGTTATATAATGTCAGAGGTGTGCGCAGAGATGTGGGAAACAAGAGCCGCGTGGAGTGTGCAGCTGGTTAAAGATGTGTTCACAGGTCTGAATGTTAAGCCCAATTAGTGTCTGTTAAAGCCAAGTGCAATGTGTCTGGACATCACGTGAAGGCCAACTCACAAAGCGCTGCTTTACTTCTAATCAAATTGAAGACTTAGAGGGGAGAATCCGCTTTTTCCCCCTCAGCTGGTCTTGCGACTGCCGTGGCACGCGTCTGGCAGCAAATACACAAACACACAACCAGGCAAACAAACATGCAAAGCTCTTTTTTTTTCTTTTTGCTCTGGACTTTTTCTGACCTTTGTAATGTTTTGCTACTTTTTGAGGATTACCTCATGTCCGGTTTTGAGTGGCTGAGCAGTGCTTACTGGGAAATCATGTCTGTCCTGTGAAAATAAGAGTATGACATTGTTCTGTGGAAGTCCCAAACATATGTCCAGTCATACTCAGTGGGGCTCAGTAATGATAATCAGATATCAGAACAATATTAATTTGTAAAATTATGTCAATAAATCAATTATTATAAATTATTAGTGTTATTATTTTTTCCAAGTAACAATACCAAATAATTAGTTGACACTGACTGTAAAGAAATACTAACCAGCAAAAAGGTTCGACAGCATTTCTCTTCAGGGCTAATAGCCTGCTTACAGCCCCCAAAACAGCTGGGGAAATTCAGTGACACTAATATTAAATGTCGCAGTTACTGGTGAGTGAAAGGGCCGGAAATCGGAGGGTTCAAACCTGTGAGGCTCTGTCTGTATCTGTTAGATCTGTAGTCTAGTATGAATGACCCATCTCTCTGTATCCTTGATGTAATACATCCTTGTAAATGCCTGCAGGCCTATGGGTTGTCTAAGGTGATGCTAGTCAGATGGTTGGTGCTCAACCTCCTTCATCACATCATCTCCTCCCTGTACAAAAGGGAGGTTGGTGGCACAAGACTGTCTTATGATCTAAGGCTCACATCCTCTTATTGTTGACGCAGTTTTTGGGGAGCCGCTTGTAACCTATGACCTTCTAAATCAGGTGCTGTTTATTAAAAAAAAAGGCTTTTCTTTTATAACACAAATTTCCCATAGATTAAAAAATGTCAAGCAGAAATATGAGGGGATTTGTATTACATGATGTTCAGGACATCTAAAACACTTTTTACTTCCAGTAACTGTAAACTTTATACTGCTGTAAAACAACTTTATAGCAAATGAAAGGTCAGAAATATGGACGGTAAAGGTTAATCTTGCCTCTGGGGGTGTTGAGGGCACTTGACGTGCCGTGCCTGGTTTTCAGAGTCCTGACGTCAGCTACACCTCAAGGTGACAGAGCCCCAGAGAGCTGCCCTGTCTCTCAGATAAAGACTACTCCCCGCTTAGAGACATCTGTGTAGCAACTCATTCTTTTACTTGGTTTTCTTAAAAGCGTTCGGAGGCTGAAAAGAATTAAGCTCCACTTTTCAGTAGACTACAGTGGCATTTTGTTTTTGTTGGCCACAGCATTACCCAGACAGGGCTTTGCCATCTGACCAAACTTGTTCTGTTGTGTGAACTTTTATCTCAACTTCTCTGTCCCCCGAGGGGTCTCCTGGGGAATGGAAGTTTCTATAAGCTCCAGGAAAGGATTGGGAATTGCGTCTTTCCGGCCCCTGATTACACTTGAAACGTTGAGAAAACTCGAGACAGAGCTAATGTGGAACTCTTTTTCTAGGAAATAAAAAGATATGGTTCGCCTGAAATTCAATACGTGAATCTACTGCCAAATAGTGCCAGCCTCAAGGAAAATATTTCTAACCATCTGATATGCGTTTGTCAGTGTGTGTGTGTCAGGAAGTCAGTGATGGCTGGCTTATGCAACAGGACATATCACGGAAAGCCAGGGTGTTGGTGTGTTGTGTGAGTGGAACAAGTGTACAGAGAAGTATGCGAAGGGGATTTTTGTGGTTAGAAAATGTCTCATGCCTAGAAATGCCTGGAGCAGGCCCGACTGAAGGACTTGGAGCTGACTTCAACCTGAAAATATATTCGTCGTCATCACCAGCTGCCCCTGGCTCACTGGGTTTTAACCATCTCTTCTTTCACTCTTTGTTTCTCTCAGGTCATGGAGACCAAAGACATGCTGTACATCGTGACAGAGTATGCAAAGAATGGAGAGATGTTCGGTGAGTTGTGCTTTCACATTCATGTTGAATGTAGACTGAAATCCGTTGATCCTAAATGGTCTGATAGAGGGGCAGACACGTCTGACTAAAATATCCCCGTCTCCCTGCAGACCACCTGACCTCAAATGGCCGCATGAGTGAAGATGAGGCACGAAAGAAGTTCTGGCAGATTCTTACAGCAGTCGACTACTGCCATCGACACCACATCGTTCACCGTGACCTAAAAACCGAGAACCTGTTGCTGGATGCCAACATGAATATCAAACTGGCCGGTACGTCTGCCATATACTGTTTACTGTTACCATGGTTACTGGTTAGATGGCAGGAAGGTAATGATTTATCTGCATTTGAAATCAGCGCTTCGAGTCCGACACCACCTCTCTGTACCTTCCTGCCCTTTTAGTATTCTGCTCAGCTACTGGCTGCGGAAAGTCTCTGCTGCTCTGGGATTCCTTAACCATTTTAATTAAATCATCTATGTGCTAATTAAGTGTGAATAATTCATTCATTTCACTAAGACTAACATCAACCACAGGAAATTAATTTAGCACATAAGCCGACACTCTTGCATAAAGAAATATTATGACTTCACTCTCAGAGTAGAGCCAGACAACATGTCTTTTGTTACGTGTCTACTCCATATGATCCGGCCTCTGAAAATCAGGATGTTGAGTTACGCAAGACACTGTGGCTAAAGGAAGGAAAGACAGCTGCGTCCTAGTGCCCCGAGCATGTCACGCTTCAGTGTAGAGAAAACAAAACTCGTTTGGATAATAACACTGTTATGTATATCTGTCTGTGTCTTGTAGACTTTGGGTTTGGAAACTTCTACAACGCAGGGGAGCCTCTGTCTACGTGGTGTGGTAGCCCGCCTTATGCTGCCCCTGAAGTGTTTGAAGGGAAAGAGTACGAGGGGCCTCAGCTGGATATTTGGGTAAGTTTGTAAAAGAAAAATAAAGACAACAATAACTCCAAGAGTAAGAGTTATTATTTTGAAAACAGTGCTAACGTTCAAATTTTTGCTGCTTTCTTCACAGAGCCTCGGTGTGGTACTTTACGTTCTTGTCTGTGGCTCTCTTCCATTTGATGGACCTAGCCTTCCTGCCCTCAGACAGAGAGTCACAGAGGGGCGATTCAGAATCCCTTTCTTCATGTCTCAAGGTATCCATTATCCTGACGACTAATCACCACTGTTACTGCTAAGTGAAAATGCTGTTGGAATGATAATCGCTCAAAACCTCAAGACTCATTTGTTGCGTATGTCCTTCCAGACTGTGAAAACCTGATCCGTAAGATGCTTGTGGTGGACCCAGCCAAGAGGATCAGCGTGGCCCAGATCAAGCAGCACCGCTGGATGCTGGCAGACCCAACAGCCGCCCACCAGACCCTCAGCCATTCCTTCACTGAGTACAACTCAAACCTAGGAGACTACAGTGAACCAGTGTTGGGCATCATGAACACACTGGGCATTGACCGCCAGAGGACAATTGAGGTGAGTGAAGGAGAAAGACGTTTGGTGTTTTATGAATGAAAACATACATAGAAGTAAAGAGCAAAACAAAGTTATAAAAAAGAATGATGAAACTGGCAAAACCACTAATCTAATGTCCTCTGTCCTCTTCCTCAGTCTCTGCAGAGCAGCAGCTACAACCACTTCTCTGCTATTTACTATCTGCTGCTGGAGAGAGTGAGAGAGCATCGCACCCAGCAGCTGAGCCGCCAGTGTGGATCCTGGAGCCAGAGACCAAGGAGCACCTCCGACTCTGCTGCCCCAGAGGTGAGCACCCCAGCTGGGCCTATCAAGCTCAAACCAGTCCTGATCCAGTCTCTGCTCAAAGTCTAAACAGCCGTGCGCTCTCTCTTCCAGGTGATCATGGAGTCTGGTGACAGCTTTAGGACAACAGCATTTTCAATTCCAACCAAAAGTACTGCTCCTATGTACCCAGAGATGGAGTGTGATCAAGGCGGATTGTTTCAGGTAAATATACTGAACAAAACTTGACAGTCAGTGATCGGTGATCAGCCAGAAAACTGCAATCGGTGCACCCCTAGTACTCAGCGGCATAGATGCTGAGAAAGTTTTCGCTCTACTCAACATCCCATCCTGACAGTCAGTAACAAACAGTGGTCCTCCTTCTGTTCCAGCGTGTGGTGTTTCCAGTGGAGGCCAGTCTGAACAGATTGCTCTGGAATCGCTCCATTTCACCCAACAGCCTTTTGGAGACGAGCATCAGCGAAGAGGTGCGACCCAGAGACCTAGAGGAGGAAGAGGCAACTCAAGCTCTCGGGCCCCTGCTCCCTCCCACCACCACCTCCCGCAGACACACTCTGGCTGAGGTCTCCACCCGTTTCCACCAGTGCAACCCTCCATGTTAGTACAACAAACATAAAAGTACAAAGCACGTGTTAATCCTGGCTCTGTCAGAGTCTAATGCCCTCTCTGTTCTTGCTCTGTAGGTATCGTGGTCAGTCCCTCTGACGGTGCCTCCTCTGACAGCTGTCTAAAGTCCTCATCCAGTCCCACCCCTAATCTACAGGCTGCCGTGGGCGACATGTCAACATTTCTGGCCTCTGGGACCGAAGGTAAAGCTCTGGTGCCAGCTGGAGCTCCTCTAGCCCTCTCCTCCCACCTCCTCCCTCAGGCCCAGGGCAGCCTGCCTGCCGCCAGCTTCCAAGAGGGTCGTCGAGCCTCCGACACCTCCCTCACACAAGGTATGGGAGCGGAATCAGGAAACTCAGCGTCATTAGTCTAATCTGATTTTCTTTTTTTCCCTTCACGTCTAATGTGTCACAGTAACGGATCAAATAAGTGTTGTGTAACGGTTTCCCATGCTTCTCTGCAGGCCTCAAAGCTTTCCGTCAGCAGCTGAGAAAAAACACACGCACTAAAGGGCTTCTGGGATTAAACAAGATCAAGGGTCTGACGAGGCAGGTTGTCCCTCCACCCTCCTGTAACCGCGGTAGCCGAGGGTCACTGGGTCCAGCCCTCTCGGAGCACCGCAGCATGCTGGAGGAGGTGCTGCACCAGCAAAGGTGAGACGCTATTACATGACCTCACACCGTTATCAAATCCCACACATTAGATCATGTAGATCAGGAGGAGGGAGGGGAGGAGGGTGACAGATGCAGTGTGACTGTGGACAGTGTGCTGGAAACTCCTGAGCACAGGAGGAAAACAAACAAACTGAGTGCAGTGGTGCAGCAGTGAATCTGAATCCAGATGCAGAGTCTGATATTGTGTCTCTTTCTTCCAGGATGCTGCAGATCCAGCACCAGCCTCAGCCACAGGTCCAACCAGCTCAGACCGGACCTACCCAGAACCCCCTGCTCTTTCTGGCCCACCAACAGTCACCCTCTCCTCCACCTACTACCGTGTTTGCCTCTTCCAACATATTTGACACCCCCACCCCCTCCACCCTGCCTCCTCAGCAAGCCTCAGTGGGTCCGCAGCACGGCCCCTGGCAACAGACCCTCGACGCCACCCCCTCCAGCTGCTGCTCATCCTCCTCATCCTGCTACTCCTCTTCGCTGTCCCCAGTGGCCTCTGCTGCTTACCTTCTCGAGGCTCGCCTGCACATCAGCCAGCAACCGCACCCTCACCCCCACTGCTCCGGCCTCCAGCAGCAGCCTCAGTCTGCGACACAAGGCGCCTTCCCTATTCTCCCCAAACCGGTGGCGTGGAACTTAGGCGTCACCTCCAGCGCCGACCCTGACATGCAGGAGCTGGGTCTGGCCGGGCAGCAGCAGCTCAGTAGCTGTGTGATGGTGAAATAAAAAAATTAGCCATGTTCGAGACCAACAGTTGCTCTCCCTGTGGGAGGTGCTCGGAGCAAAACATGACTTGACTTTGAGCCCAGAAGAAAAGAGAGCATAAGTGTGGAGAAAGAACAAAAAAAAAGCAGATGCAAGCGACAAACTTACACTTTATTTAGCAACATGGGATACATGTGTTGTACTTGTACACACGTGTATGTTGTGAATATGCTTTTGATATATATAAGCTAAAGACTAAGCAATAACCAAACTCTGGATGAGGTGTTAAGTCCGTATCAGACAGCCAGAGAAGCAATAATAGACTGAAAGACTCTCATCCAACCCCTTGAAAGACTCACTTGAATGAAATGAGAGCTGATTTTAGCTGATACAGCTACGCCTCACATGTTTTGATGCTGTCTAGGTTAACGTTTTGATTTTCTGAGAACATCTTCCTCATTCTTTTTTTAGTCACTTTTTTTGTGTCATTTCCTGTTCGTGATGTTTTTCACTTGACTGGGCAGAAGACCAAATTTCATTTCCTTTTTTCAAAAACATTTTTCCTCTTTGTTCACCTCTCTAAAGAGACATTTCTCTGTAGCAGTGCAATCAACATGTAGGATAGTGCCCTAAGCTTACAAAGAGTCACCGAGGGGGCGGTCAATTTTGGTTTGTTTTGAAACTGTGATTTTATTTTCTGTGCAGGATTGTTATAGCTACGCAAAGTGCTGCTTTTTACCTCAAGCTGCAAAACTGCTACATCCTCATCAGCCAAAAGTGAAGGACGAGAGAGTCTCGCTGATTGAGTAAAGCACAACAGGTACATCAGTCAGCTCGGTAGCACCTTACATATGTGGATACATCGATCCGTATTCCCTTCATTTGATAAGCACCTTCATGTTAGATGCTTTTACTACCTCCTCAGGCAAGAATTTGGAAACAGAAACTGTACAAAAAAAAAAAAAAACTTGTCAATCCCAGAATATCAGAGGAATTACACTTTCCATATGGACAGAACAAAGACTTTGGGAACAGTGCAATATTTCACATTGAAATACAAAGGAAAGATAAGGCTCTACATAGGATACTCAAAATGTAAATGCATATATGCCTGAGGCGTTTTTGTTTTTACTTTTAATTTGTCTGTTTGGCTTTGCTGTGCTGACTAGCTGTCTAGAAAGGGTACTAGTTATGTAACATAGAAACATTATACTGTAGAAATTGAGAGGAAAGACTGAAGGCATTTCATTATGCTGTTTCTGCACACAGCGTTCTTGTTGTTCTTTAAGTGAGAGGAAGAATTTTGGGTTTTACCAAAGAGTGAACAGCAAAAGAAATGGGTGATCTATCAGAGATACACTACTGACTTTTCACTTCGAATGCTGTCTCAAAATGTAGCATGGTGGTTAGCTAGTATTTTCACACAATCTCCTTAGCTTCTGCTGTGAGAAAGTTAAAAAAAAAACAAAAAAAAACTCCTGCTGCCACCAAACCTTAATGCTACACGTGTTGTTAATATCTCTAGCTGTTACTGTCAGGAGGACCATGGTGGTATTCATTTTTGTACTTTTCTAGAAAAGAAGAAGAAGAAAAAAACAAAACATAGCAATACCATGTTGTGCTGGAAGTTGAACTTTCTTCAGTTGTCCGTAAGTGGCTAGATATAAGTAGTTATGACCCCGCAACAAGCGGATTTATTTGTGCAGACGATATATTAGAAAGCTGCAAGAGATGTGTAAAATTTGAGGTTTAGCTAGTTTCTCTCATATATGTGAAACATCTTGTGTGTTTATCCAATCCCAGTTCTACATTGGAAACATGCAGTATTGATAGTTTTACCCAACAGTCTTTAGTTGCTTGCACTCATTACCAACACTTGTGCCTTTCTCTGAACAAATCCACAATCAGAGGTGTCCATCTCTGATCACTACACTGAAGATATTAAAATGGATGGTTCCCTTATTGGCCATTCACTCAGAAGCCCCTTTTGATAGCTTCTTTGACCTTTGAGCTTGCTGAGTAAACAGAAGCAAGAATTGCACTTTATTCATATTTCTTGTTACCAATTTTTTTTTTGTTTCTCATTATGAAGAAAAACTTCACAAAACTATTGAAACACTAAGATTCTTGATGCAAATCTGTAAAATGACCCTTTTGATAAACTTTGGATAATAACAAGTATTTCATGTTTATTTTCTTTGTTATTCTTTGTTATTTGTTACTTGACTATGTGAGCATGTGCATGTGTCTGTGTGACTGTGTGCGTGCGTGTGTGTTGTGTGTGAGCATATATGTGAGTGTGTGGAGTGGAGGAGCAGATTGAGAAAGGAAAGGAGAGAGAAAATGCTAGTTCAAGAAAGATTGTTTATTTATGTGGTTATTTATTTAAATAAAGTTCACTTCCTAAACTTGGCTGTTTTGAATTTTGTTGGGCTCATAACACATGTTTACTGGCACGTTGGCTCACTTTGCATTTACAACCTTTCACATGCACTTTCATTTATGTTTATAGTTTACAGACCCAAACAGACATGAGGAGAACAGGCAAACTCGATATTTGAACCCAGAACCTTTGGCGACGGTGCTAACCACAGTGTTTACAATTTCTATCTATATTTAATCAAATTCAGGTTTCAACATGTTTGTTACAGTTATTTGGTCTCTTAATATTTGTCAATATAGGCTACTACTAATAAATCTTGTGAACCATAGATTTCATTATTTATTCGGGAATAATGTGTTTGCTCTGAAGTTGCACAGTATTGGTTATTATTTTTTCTTGATGTTTCTTTAATCATTTATAAAATCAAGATAGTCTTACTGAGAGTCATAATACAGATGACAAAATATTAGTTGTTAAATTTTTTTTGTACTTTTTAACACTGCTTCCTTTTCCACTAACTGATGACTAGGCACACCGCTGATGCACTCGCACACTGTGATAATGCTGTCATGCAGAGTGATGATGTATAGGACCCCAATGGCCCTCCTGCCGGCCGCTTATTCATAATACTGAGAATGGACAGGCGTCTGACGTCTGACAGGAAAGGCTACGCAGGAGTCAGGTGATGCAACGGCAAAATGAGAAGCCAAACCACCTGTGAGCCAAGTGAAGTCTGTTGTGCCCCCCCTCCTCTCCCTGCTCACTCATTATCTACAGCTAGAAAACAGATAAAGAAAGTGGTGAAACTCGAAAATTTAAATTTCTCCTGCCACTTCCAAACTTCCAATTTTCCTGCTTGCTACATGTACACATTCACACCATGAGAGGTCTTAAAAAACTCATTAACACTCACACGCATCTACACGTGCAACATATGGCTTGACATTTGGACATGACCCTCGGGGAGCTGCTCGTGAGGGCAGGAACACCGTGTATTTGAGGTCAAGCTAGCACAAACATATCAGTCATCAGCTGCTGCCCGCTGCAGACGTGACCTTGTATTAACTAATGAGCTTTTTGTAACACGTTCTCAGTAGCACTGTTGGACCATCTGATTTATAGATGTGGAGTCTGCTGAAACAGACCAGTCAAAACAACTTCATGTCTGAGGGCACTGAATGTTTTGAAAGCAGGGAAACGTAATTGTTAAGGTCAAAATAATGCATAAAAAAGGTAGAGCAATATATGACAGAGGAAATATTGGTTATATTTATCTGGAAGCCACTTTAAGAGTATTTACATTGAGCTCAACATAAATAAAGAGCTGAACTTACATAATGATATAATCTTAGTATAGATATGGGCCTATCAGAACGGACGTACAGTGTATAAAACAATAGTGAAAGAAAGACAACAGGTAACTAAAAAAAATCATCACATATTCATTATATATCATGGTCAGAGAATTTATTATAAGTCGATATATCACTGTCACATTTTAAAGAGAAGTTAACAAGAGCCAAGCTCTTTTATTTGCTCCAGTTAAAAGTCTGGTAACTGCTTTGAGAATGACAATTATATTCAGCCATGTCTGTGTGCATCCAAAAAACAAAGTGAAAGTATGCTTCAATGTTTTTTTGTCGACTTGAACCTAATACTACCCACAATATAAAACTAAATAGAAATGGATTTAGATATGAACTCCAGAAGGAACATTTATACCTATGAACAACTTTTTTACTTAGAACTCGAAATGCAGTTTGAAAGATGTGACTGAAACTAATTCAGAGCTGTGACTGAGAGACCTTTTCAAAGTATTGGTAACTGAAAGTGACACCTCAAATACTGACATTTTTGTACTTTGAGCAAGTTGGCATACTTTTGATTGCTTATGTAATCACATTGCAGACATAATCATACTTCCACTTGGAGTTAAGCCCTGCTGGATTGTCCTTGTCAGAATCTGTCTGAGTATTCAGCCTCTGTCTCATTGACAGATATATGGAGGTGATTCTGTTTATAACTCGGAGAGGTTTGTTGTTTATCTGTGCATGGAAACTGAGCTTAAGGGTTGGGATAATTCTATCCGGGTCACTCAGTGTAAAGACACACAGTACTGAGTATAGTCAGTACAGTTTGTCCCTGAGCTCGCAGTGCTACACAACTTTCTGCATGCATTAACAGAACAGAAGGTGCTGAGAGGAGATAAATAAGACTTGGCAGTGTGCAGCAGTGGAAGAAGTAGCACTGCAACAAACATATTATCAGCAAAATGTTCCTGTCACTCAAAGAATCGTGCTTGAAAAAGGTACTTGTGGCTGTTGTAATACATTTTATGAGTGGATTATTATCACTTATAAGCTAATATTTAAGCAGCATCTTAATGCTTAAGCGGAGATAATCTTAACCACTAAGGGGGTACACGTATACAGAGAAAAAGCGTTCCTGTGTGTTAAAACTGCACAGAAGAAGTACTTTCACCATAAAGAGAAAAGTTCCTGTGGAGAACTGAGAGTAAAAAAGGTCTTGCAAAGTATTTGGGGGTTGGCCACAACCATTACGCACACAAGTGTGAAGAACACTTGGATGA